>JAQHUG010000330.1:9283-26461 GCA_028555095.1 Dicrostonyx torquatus | reverse complement strand
TACAGTAACCTGCGTGTATTTTGGCCCTAGTAAACTGTGTGTCTCAAATAAACTTCCACAGGAGACAAAGAGAAACGCAGAAAAGTTGAACACATGCGTCCCAATCCAGGTTTCAGATATGCGAGGGCGGTCTCGAGGCTGCAGCATGGCTGTCAGCGGCCCTCCGTGTGGCACTGACCTGTAGCAACTGGGTTGCGGTGGCTCTCTGCTCAGGGCTCTTCACTAGGCACTTCTTAACAAAATCGGTGAAGTCATCAGACCAAAGCTCAGGCTTCCTGAATGTCGGTGGCGGGTTTGTGGGAATCATGAAAATAGCCTAACGGAGATGAAACATGCAAAGGACACGGTAAGCACACAGGAGGACAACCGGAAGAGCAGCTTTCTATCTTGTCAGATTCTAAATCTAAAAAATAAGTACAAGTACAGGTATCCCCACAAGATTGCAATTGGGAGCCAAGTCCATCTGCTGCTGCTGCTGCAACCATTCCCCATCCGATCCTCCACCTTGACTGCAGCTCACTGCTGCTGATGCAGTCATTCCCCATCCGATCCTCCACCTGGACTGCAGCTCACTGCTGCTGATGCAGTCATTCCCCATTAGATCCTTCACCTGAAGTGCAGCTCACTGCTGCTGATGCAGTCATTCCCCATTAGATCCTTCACCTGGACTGCAGCTCAATCATTTATTTTATCTGTGATTTTTGAATCTATCTCCAGAGGAGGCGCATTTATAGCCCTTTTACCAAAGATATTCCCTATGAAAGATATGTCTCCAAACCTTGCTACTGTGTGCCAGACTTACTTCCTAGTTCAGTTTTAAAGAGCCAGCAGTAATCTAATCTGCATCTCTTACCAAATAACTTCAGCATAAACAAAATTACTATGACTAAAATACCCGATTTTAAAATATAACTCTTCAATTTATCAGAAATAGGCTAAGTGCTAAATATTTAACAGCTATGATAGTGCGTTCAGATAGGTCAAAACTGAAAAGTTATAAAAAGTCTCCTTCTCTCAGTCTCTTAACCATCGCTTCCAAGTTCCATGCTAGAAAACAAAACCAAGGAAACAAATGTATAATATATGCAATAAATAATAACTTTTATTCCCACATGCTATAGAAACACAAAAGGCAAATAGCAGTAACAAAAAATTTTGTGAAATAAAATGAATTAGAGCAGGTAAAAATTACTCATATTCAATATGTAAATTTATATAATTAAATTATATAATTATAAATAAATAAATATATATAATTATACAATTAACACCACAGATGAGATGACAAAATAAAAGACCTTTAACAACCATAAATATGTACATACAACATACAATCCTGGGCCTCTTACACAAAGAGACACTGACGGGCAGCACCCTAAAATTCTCACTTTCTAGGTCTGGGAAGTCTTTCCCTCTCAGAATGTACCCCCACACCTTTCCCTCTGGTGCAGACTGCTCTCTCCTATCAGATGCAACTTTTATGTATATTAAGCTATGCTTATTCTGCCTTATGCATAAAAAGGACAGAGGTAGTAATGCTATAAATTATAACTTTTAGAAACTAAGGATTTTATTATTAAAAGAGAATTACAAATATTTATGGGAAAACTTGTGTCCACATATGAAGAAACGATACCAGCTATAGAGTCACACAGATAACATGGTCTACTGTGTCAGTTTTAATGTATTCCTTGCAGAGCTTCTACTGTGCACTGGACTTTTATAAATTCACAAAAAGGCATATGTAAGTGTTCTGAAATCATTCACAGTAAAAGTTACACATCCAGATATTTAGTTCAATCCTTTCATTTTACAGAATTATTACCTAAATTTAGAGAAGTGCTAAAATGAAATTTCAGATTTACAAGCAAGACTGTCATTTAAAACATCAGAAAAGCACCATGATGTTTTTAAATTTCAAATATAATTATCAAATCTAAAAAAAAAACTAAGAAGATATAAGACATGACAAATGATGATGCTACGTCAGCAAAGAGACCTGCCAAGTCTTTCCTCCAGTCTCAGTGGAGAAGAGAGCACAGAAAGGCTCAGGGCTTCATACGGCAGCAAGTGGCAGAAAAGATCGCTTAGACTCACTTCAGTACAAAGGTGACCGCTAGTCAACCAAACACGAGAGGAGGAACACCCTCACCAAGTCTGACAGCAGACAGCTCAGGGAGACTGGTTATGCACATGTGAAAGAAACGACAATGAAATTCAAAATTATCAAGGACTTAGCCCCGAGAGCTAAACCCATAAAACTGTAAGAAGGAGACATATGAGGAAAGGGTCATGGCAATGACTTCTTGTATGGAGCAATACAAGGACAAATAAGGAAGGTGGACTTCCTAGAAACTTAAGGCTTTGTGCGTTAAGGACACCATCACAAGAGCAAAAAGGCAACCCAGAGTACAGAATTCCATAGAACAAATGAAAGCTACAAGGCATAGAAGATCCCTACAACCAAATCCTCAAAAATATACACACCTCAATTTAAAAATGGTACAGGACTAATAAACATTGTTGCAAAGAAGAAACAAACATGCTGATAAGCACAGGCAGACACTAGCATGGTCATGAGGAAAAGCCAATCCAGCCACCGAGACGCAGTGCTTCCAGCTCAACGGGACAGCTGCTGGAGAGGCGCAAGGGGAAGGAGGGCGGGCAGGTTCAACAGAACCGTGTCCTTAGAAATGGTAAAGCTGGGACTGCAGAAAAGGCTCAGAATTTAATACTTGCAGAGGACTCGTGTAAAATTCCCAGCACCTACATGGAGGCTCACAACTGGTCGTGACTCTGGTCCTGGAACCAGGTGCTTGTTTCTGACCTCCATGGGCACCAGGCGTGAACATGATGCACATACGTACAGGCAGGCACAATGTTCATAAAGACAAAATAAATAAAATCAAAATCAAAAGGCTTATCCTTTAACAGATGTGAATATTCTTATGTATTATATCACATTACACCTGGGATTATTCCTCAAAAACAGAATAGCCAATATTAATACTGCAAAGCCAAATAAGCACACAAAATCAAAGACTCATAAGATCGTTTTCTATCTAGTCAGCTGATGCCGTGGCTCAGAAGCAATGGACTGACAGGCCACCAGCTGGCAATAGCACTGGGCTTCCTTTGTCTTGTTTGCGTCTGTTTCGACAATGTCAAGCTTACCTAGAAGGAAAGAGTCTCTCGGCGTTAGGCTGATTTAAACCAGGGGGTTACATCTACCCCTCTGCAGGGCTTTTTCACTTGGTCACTCAATCATCTACACCTAATGGTCCCTTACGTGTGTGACTTTGTAAGATTTGCTATTACAAATTCTAAAATACTATCTGGAACCCACAGAACTCACACTCAACTTGGAGAGAAGAATTAATGAACATACGAAACAAACACATGAAATTCTGTCTCTCAACAACTGGATTCATCCCTGATGACTCCATAGTTATATCAGACTCTAGTGAATCTTCGAGACTGGACAAAATAAACAGCAGCTTCAGAAAGGACACTGAATCACCTGTCCATGTTAGAGGGAAAATGGTAAATCTCAAACTCTTCTTGCAGAATGGTTCAAAGGCCTAAGCCCACGGAGCTGACCTCAGCCTCCAACTGCAGGTAGATACTAGATTGTCCAGATAAACGTTGCTCCACGCTGTTCTGTTACAAATTAGAGATAACAGCCCAGTGATTTATGTCCTTGAAGCCAATGCTCTCCTTTGAACTTTGAGCCAATAAGCTGCACCCTGATCATCAGATAATCCTCACATTGAAGGCCCACCTGGCAGTAGCTATTAGAAACCCAAGGATAAAAAGCTTAACTCTAACTCGTGTTTACCCAGGACTTGCCATAAAGGAACATAAATGTCACATCACACCCACAAACAAGCACTCAGTGAGCATGGACACTGAGCACACAGCTCAAATAAATAAGGCTCCCAACGCGTCTCCAAGAAACCACTATATCTTTCATTTCTGTCTTTAACTTTTTAGAAAGCCAACAGCAGAGTAGTAGATTTTCTCAGTCTTTACTGGGTTTGACCAACCTTGAGGATCCTCTTAAGGGTCTCTAGGTTGATGAGTCATAAGCCCTTGCTATAGAAAGTGTTGATAATCGGTGGCCAGCCTTAGACATCCCTGCCACCAACCAAATAGCAGACACACATTAGAGCCATATAATTTATCTTATCTCTAAGACCATTTGATTGAAGAATGTTAGTACAATAAATTATATGATTATCCTGTGCTTGTTTCTACACAATATATTGCTTAACTACATTCTGAACCTATCATGAAGGGGTATTTTTTGCTTTGTTTTTAATTTCCCTGATCACAAGTATTCTGAAGAAGTAAAAAAAAATAAATAAATTTGCTTCAAAAGATCTAAGTATCTTCTACCCCAGTAGAGCTCGGGCTTGTAAAAAGTCACTGAGAAGCTGTCCTGCGTGGATAAGGAGTCAGCACGTACATCTGAGCGAAGGCAGCTCATCTGTGAATCACAGGAGCAGCCAGGCTAACAGTGCCTGGCGGATACAAGAGCAGGAGCCGGCTCCCTAGCAAATGAGGGGAAGGGAGAAACTACAGCGAACTGCAGAGCTATGTGCAAGAGTAAACACAGCACACGGGTAGCTAAGTCAAACAGAAATCGTTTTTTAAAAAGGAAATATAATAATAACTTCTTTTCAAAAACACTGCAAACGAGCAAACAATAGCTAAAACTGGACGTCGGTGGGAAACACAGGCCTCCTAACTGCAACATCAGTGTTTTCACACAAGTGAGACGGGTGGAGCTAGTTCTTTGTGTACAAATATGTTAACAGTTCAGGTATAAAGTTCTAGCTATGCAAATATTAATGTGCTAGTTTGAAAGAAAATGCTAGTGCAAGGGTGGAGAGGACAGAAGCAAACCTCACTCCTGCTAGCAGCTCCTACAGTACACACTAGAAACTCACAATCTGTTCCACCTCGAGTGAGAGGAACTTCTACGATCACTCACCAGGGCAGGAAACACCCGTCTGCAGGCCTGGAACATAACCCAGAGAAAAGGGAGCATTGGGACTCTGGCTACCTGTGGACAGAGGCCAGCATGCTGGACGTAACATCTTAGAACACCCTGCTGGACGGTCCCACAGTTACCATGGAAAGGCCGGTTCTCTGGTCTCAAAAGGAATCTTAGGAAGAATTTTACTATTGTCTAAGAGAAAACCACCAGGGCAGATAAGATGAAAATCCAAATATCCAGGAAGACAGAGACAGAAAGAAAGTTATACCTTTGGGTTGGGTACAGGGACCAGAGCACAGGAAGAGAGCCAAGGATGTGGAGGGAAGCATGCTCACCTGTCACTAGATCTGGAGGAGGATGTGGAGGGAAGCATGCTCACCTGTCACTAGCTCTGGAAGAGGATGTGGAGGGAAGCATGCTCACCTGTCATTGGATCTGGAGGAGGAAGGATATGGAGGGAAGCATGCTCACCCTGTCACTGGGTCTGGAAGAGGAAGGATGTGGAGGGAAGCATGCTCACCTGTCACTGAGTCTGGAAGAGGAAGGATGTGGAGGGAAGCATGCTCACCTGTCACTGAGTCTGGGATAGGAAGGATGTGGAGGGAAGCATGCTCACCCTGTCACTGGGTCTGGAAGAGGAAGAGAAGAAAAGGGGGAAAGGAAGAGCCGTGCTTGGCACCTGCCCAGGGAGGGCTTCAGAGGACACCTGATTTGGGCTCTTCTGTGCCAAGACAGTGACACACCTGGGTAGTGACAGAAACAGAAGTGGTTTAAAGAGGGAAAGAACTACACGGACTGGGAGTGGGCTAGCGCTGAGGGCAGACAAAGCTCCGGAGCCAGCCTGGGGCACCGGTCCTTTCTAAGCCATTCACACTGACCGAGCGCTTCTCCCAGTGTTTGGCTGGGGCTGCTCCTCAGACAAAGCTCCTCAGACAGCCTTCTGGTCTTTCTCCACAAACTAACCGCTCTCACGTGTCACCATTAGTCCTGCAGCCTCTAGTATCTACTCTGAAGTCACGCTACTTTAGGTCTGACTTCTAGATTAGAGGAAACACCGGAAACGCAGGAAAACCTGGGAGCCAATGCTTCACTTTAAGGCAAATCCAAGTGTGCAAACGAGACAGACGGAAAGATTCATCAACTTTCCCACATGCTGACATGATCAGAGAAACAAATGGATCCTCGTCACTAGCAGCCTTTGCTTCACCTGGCAAGTTTCTAGGACAAGTACTACAGACAGATCAGAAAGAGGAAGGACAGACGGGAACAATGCAGTCGGTCCACAGTGAAGCTGAACCCAAACCTAACATCAGGCTTCCCTCTCCCACCTGCGGGTAACAGGGAAAACAACGCGACCTGGGCGCTGTGAGTCTCAGTCCCTCCTAGACTGTGCTGACACACATGTGCCACTGCTCCCATCGCTCGCCAGTCTCCCGAGCAAGACTTATCTCCTGTCAGCACCAGCCTAGTGCAGTCACCACCACAAGAGCAGCCCCTGGGAAGGAAGCAGGTTCCGCCACATGAAGGCTGGGATCTTAGTATGAAGAGCTCCCGTGCCAGCATGTCGAATGGTCATAGTAGCAGAGTGACTGAATGGACCTTCTATAGCAGAGACTCCAGGAACCAGATATATCACCTAGGAACAGAAGCTCCACTCTCAAAGTTATCATTTGGCATAAAATCATCCTGTCAAATTAAAAAAAAAAGTGTCACAACTTAACACCAAAGCATAGAGCCTGAGTATTACAGATATACTAGATAATCAAGTTATCAAAACAGCAAATATGAAAACACTGGACCAATTGTAAGCAAGCCATCACTCAACCTCTGGCCATATTGGCAGAAACTGTAGGATTCACAAGGGTGCTTTCAAAGGCCTGTGGCCCCACACTGACCAATGAGCTGACTGAAACTGAGTGTGCGAGGGTCAGCCAGCTCCTGGGACTGAATTAAATAGAACAGCAGCTAGTCCTAAGGTACACGACTGTCACACAATAGATGAGACTTTGGTCCAAGAGCAGTATAACACATATATAAAATTTATCAAAATACTATTAATAGAAAGTCAATGTAAATTACGATAAAAAAACTAAAACTACTTAATAATGAAAATTCTATGAAGGATAAAATGGAACTTCTGAAAACGTGAAAGTGGGAATAAAACAGATACACGAAGACGCCTGGAGACGAAAGGAACAGCAAACTGCAGGAGTCCAGGGCAAGAGCGGAAGAGGAAACCGCCCGCCTGGGAAGCTTTGGTCTGTAGCTTAGGAAAAATACAGAGAAAACAGTATTTTCTCCTTAAACCATGTAGCGATACCTAACTGTGCATTCTTCTTTAAAGCATCTCGTGAACCACAAGCAACTATGCAATTCCAAAGCCTGGGTCATGAGTTCTCAGCACTGGCTATGAGTCAGAATCACCTGAGAAACTTTTTTTTTTTTTTGTCACCGTTTTTCACAGTCAGAGTATGAAGCCAAAGCAGCTGCTCCAAACCCTCTGTGCTGAGCAAACTCGGGACATTCCAGTCTTACAGGCAGGATCCATAGCAGAGCAAAGTGAGAATTACAAAAGTTCACTATCTCAGGGACACGCTACCTGAACAGAAAGCAGATATCTGCATACCTATGTCATACACACCTTTGTATTTCATGTATTTTACCGTTTGGCTTACAGATCGCTAGGCAGCTGGAATGCACGATGGCAAGGACCCACGCTCCATCCTGCACATTCCACAGGACTGGGAGGACAACCCACACTCCCACCTTCATGAACTTCACAAAACACAAGCACAGGGCCTCTGCCACAGTGATCAGCGATATGGACATCGCACCACTGCAGCGTTGTCATGGAGACCACAGGAGCTTGGACTAACCCCTGAGCTGAGTAGTAACCATCTGCCCTTTGTCCAACCGACCGAGAAGGTCACCAGAACCACCAAGACTTTTTCACTGTCACCCACCAGGAAAAAGTCAGGAACTGAACACACCCAGCAGCAATGCAGAGCCACTCCTGCCACTGGGTGTTGACACACGCTGGGTAGGGAACTGGAGTTCAGACTCTACTGGTTTCCAGCTGGAATAAGGCCACAAAAGGATACCTAGCATAGAGTTTGCATAAGACTCGGAGATTGAAGACATTTTTATGTCCAGTATTCAACTAACAATTACTTATCCTATCAGAAACCAGGAAGACGATACCATAAGTGAGGAGAAGGGAGCGGGGGGGGGGGGACAGAAGTGTGACAGCAGACAGGAGAACCTTCAGGTAACGATGATAAAAAAAATCAGTTAAGGAGTCCGCAAGACGGCTCAACAAATAAGGGTGCTTGCTGCCAAGCCTGATATGAAATTTAAAATAGGAAAGTAGATGAAAACCATGGGGAAAGAGTTATTTCAAAGAACAAAACAACTGCTAAAGTTCTACCAAAATTGAAGTGGAAAAAAAATCAAAACAGGTTGTAAAGTTTATGCATAAAATAGCTATTTTAAGTGCCGGTAAAGTGCTACTGTGTTTCTATCATTGATACCCATGTGTTCGTGGCTACGGACAGAGACATGTGCACGCATGTGCAGATCTGCAGAACTCTGAATGAAGGACAGTTCCACTGTTTTCTTTCCACTGTACGTCTTTGCTTCTTGTCTTTCGTCCTGACCAGAATTTCCTACATTGTACTGAATAAAACGGTGGCCGCAGACCTCATTCTTGACCTTGACAGTGGGGGAAGCAGGAGTTCCTTTACATTTTCACGCCCACCCTTTAAACTTCCCTTTTCTCTCTCCAGCTCCATCTCTTCCAGCCTCTGCACACTGGCTCAGTGCAGCTACCCTTCCAGAAAGGTCAAGTTCCATCTCTGTCTCCTGTGCTCTCACATCACCTTTCCCACCGCAGAGCCCAGCCCAGGTCAGTAACAGAGAGGCAGACCACATCACACCGTTCCACAAAGGGATGGATAACAGCTATTTTCATTATAGCTCCAAATGCATCTACTTGGCAAGTGTTCAGGCAAGACAGAAGGGGATGATGTGAGGGACACTATCTTATTTCATAGCTGTGAGGAAGAAAAGAGCTCTTGTGGAATGTGTGTGACACACCTCAGAAGCTCACAGAGGCTCAGAACAGAGACTAATTTAAGAGCATCACTCCTGCATAAGCCTGCACAGTTTACTAAGGCAGGGACTAAGGAAGAAATGCGGTAGCTTGAGGAAGTTGTCTCCTATGAGCCTGCCAGAGGTGCTTCTAATAGATCTCAGTTAACTTCCTATTAGAAGTGGAGAAAAAGTCGGGCGGTGAGGACACGCGCCTTTAATCCCGGGACTCAGGCGGCAGAGACCTGGGGATCTCTGAGTTTGAGGTCAGCCTGGTCTACAGAATGGGCTCTAGAACAGCCAGGGCTACAAACAGAAACCTTATCTTGAAAATTAAAATAATAATAATAATAATAATTAAAAACTAAAGGAAGTGGAGAAAGACGACCTGTGCTAAGACACTTTCAGGGCAGGTGTCTTTCCTAAGACAGGAGCTCGGCAGAGCACACACTTCACAGTAAGCTCAACCGCGGTTTTGCTCCATACTTCCAGATATCCTAGCTAAAATTTTAAGACAAAGATCCATGTCTGTCTTTCTATCACATTTCCCATTTGGAAATCATTTATATATATCCACACATCCAGAATCTGACTTCTTAATACAGCAACTATCATACCCAAGCCCCCAGCATCTCTTCCTGAACTACTGAAGAAGCAGCATCTCCGCTGTGTATATTCTCTGCTTGCACCCAGACAGCTACTAACCCTACTCAATAAAAAGAGTAACTTTTAAATCCAGCATCAAAGCACACCGTTCCTCTGCTTACGACCGTCCAGTGGCTCCAAGTCCCCGAGCTCTACTCCTCTGCGACCCAGCTTCCTCACCTCCTACTCCTCTTGAGTCTTTCCCAGATACAGTCACTTAAGCCTCCTTGCTGCTCCTTATACCACATACTGCATTTGATTTCTTCTAAAGGAAACATTCACTCACAGATCTGCATGGTTCATTTATTTTCCTCCTTTATCTGTACTAACCCTGAAAGCCAACTTATCCAATCACCTTTCTCAACCCTCCTGTGGGACACATCATAAACACAGTTGTCATGTGTGCCTCTTACACTATCAATACCTGATATCATTTTTAAATAGTGCATACACAACGTGTCACCTCTCCTGTCACATAAGCACCTTTTAAAAGACTGGACTCCTGCTTCACTCATTGTTACGTCTCAGTGCCTAAAACGTTGTGAGAACAGCGCTCACGAATTAGATAGGTTTGGGAATGCACCTCGGTAGGGAACTGTCCGCTGAGCATGCAGTGCTCTGAGTTTGCTGCCTAGTGCTGGAAAGAGAAATGAATAAATACATGGTGGGTCACCATACCTACAGCTTAACCTTTGTGAAGGCACCTATAATAAAAGGTAATCTGTAAAACCTCCCAGAGAGGTACAACTGGATAGCTAAACACAACATGTATGATGCACACACATACAACATACATACACAGCAAACAACACACACACAATTTTAGCTCGCTTTCTTAGGAAGACAGGAGACTTGTCAGTAAAAGATCAACTTCGGGAAGAATAAAGTATAGATGAGACACTGGCAAACAAGTAAACTCACCTTGAAGGACGAGTAAGTACCAACAAACATGTAAAAGACGTTAGACTAAAACCACATAATTAAGCACAGGGAACAAGACTATCTTGCCAGTATTTGCTATCATTGGCAAACATCCATATTAACTCAGCTTCCCCAGCTCCAAGTACAAACGGAACAGTGAGTTTGGCAGCTCACTGGAGAGAAAGACTGTATTACAATCTGGGTTCATATTAAAGTTACCTCATTCTTCTCAACTTAGATTTGACCTAGAGGAAAATTTTTAACAGATTCTCTTGGACAAGTGCCATAGTAAACTTCAAAATTAGCATTTCAGATGCTAACTTAAAGAATTTCCATTTTGTTTCTCAAAGCTGAACTACACCAAAAATAAAACACGATGAGCTATGAGTATAAAATGGATAAAAGAACCATTTTTTTTTTCAGAGAAAAAAAGAATTTTGTAACACTAGTCCCTTTCGTTTGATTTCATTCATTCAGTGCCTCAATCAGGCTGAACTGGGTGGCGCTCAAGCTGTTAATGTTAATGATGAAGCAGATAATGCTCCTCTTTCCTTCAAGTTTCATTATACATAAACGTGTGTGTGCGTGTGCACATGCGTGCGTGTGCGTGTGTGCATGCATGCCATGGTTGGTTTCAGACTACGCTGTGCAGCTAAACTAGTCTTGAACTCTAGTCCTCCTCCCTCCACTTCCCCCACGCTGGGGCTACAGGTGTGCACTACCACATCTGCTGACCTACACCACTGTAGCAAATGTCTTTCCCTGCAGAGGGCTGAATAACTGCATACCTGCTCCTTACAGGTCAGCTACCATAAACTTCAGTAGGACGCATCAAAGTCCAACTTGGGAAGCCAGTGAGTTTATTGTGCTTACAGAAGCATGCAAGGGGTTATGCACAGAAGCATGACTATCAGAGATTCCCACCGCACAAGGGATGTCCACATCCCTCACAGCTAAACACATGGAGACCCGTCCCCTTCTTTCCATTCACCGTCCACAGTCGCTCGAGCATCTCCCAGTACCCTGTGCAACTGGGGCAGAACATATAGTGGCTGAGAGGCACAAGGAAGGAGGGAACAGTATCTCAGGCGAGTGTCCAATGGCCCACCCACATGACGATGGTTGCTATGCTCAGGTGGCACTCAAAAACTGACACAAAAATGTTTGCCTTCCAAGTTATAAAAAGTACAGAAAACACCCAAAATACTCCAAATTTTACATGAATGTATTTACTTGTTTAGTACCTGTGTATCACCTTTCTACAACAAAAACACACACTAGGTGCTGTACATGTTGTTGTCAATAAATTTATAATTAGATACAGAAGTCACTCAAATATAATAAAATGTCTGAGCTTGGGGCTTACAGGGTGGTAAGAAAGCCCAGAATGTTTTCAGTGGGAACTGCTGAGAAGAGAGATGGAAGAAAATGTGGGTGACAAGGTAGCAATGAGAAGAGAGAGCAAAGATAAAAACCTAAAAGCACTACTTTAAAACAAAATATGGCTAAAAGAAAGAAGGGGGCACATAAACAGAAAGGGATTCACAGCCAAAGGCCTTTGTAATAACCCTAAAAATTTGACTATTAAAGTAGCCACAAATTTTAAAAATTGGATTTTAATGGGGGGGGGTGTTAAGGGACTAAGACGATCTGCGTTTTGATTTAGGATGATCAGTCTAGCACGGCATGAAGGTGACTCTGGAGAGGGAATGGGATGAAGGACCAGTGCATCAGTTAGGAGATGGATGCAGAATTACACTGGGAAAAATACGAAGGCTGACATCTGGAAACAGAGAAATCTTAGGAAGTAATAAAGATAGTAATGGTTATTAATGGAAATCTGAAGCACCTCTGGCTGTGGGGGTTGGGCAGGAAGGCAATGTCAACAGGACACAGCAACTAATAAAAGTGGAAGATTAGAAGAAGGTAATTTCTAGATTTGGTTGTATGAGAGATGATACAAAGGTTGAAACAAATGTACAAATATTAGACTCAACAGTAGAGAAAAGATAATTATCTAAGCACATAAGTAAAAATTAGTCAACATCTCAAGACTGATAGCCACAGGGGACTAAGGGAAATCAAGAAATGGAAATATCAAAGTCAAAAGAGGTAAGAATAGCAAAGAGACATTCTTTCACCAACTTCCGGTGGGAAAGCAGTCTCCTCAGTGAGAAGTGAGAGGCTCCCGAGTCTGTGAGGTTCAGGAAAAGGAGAGGAGGACAGAGACAGCGGGAGGGAGGCGGGAGGGTGGCGGGAGGGTGGCACTCCGCCAGCACAGAGGCAGGAAGAGCACACTGGAGCGAAGGCCCAAATAAGCCCTGATCGGAGGCTCTAATGATGGGCATCCTTTAGGGCATTTCTATAGACACAGATTCAGACACAGCGATCACTGTCTAGATCAGAGAGCATGGTTCGGAAGGCACTGCACTAACCACCCTGAGAGGAATCGTCCAGAATTCTAGAAGGTATTGTTTCTCTATTTCTATATTAACTGTCTTTTACTACTCTGCAAATACAGGACAGAGCTGGAAACTGAATCCAGAGAGCCCAGCTCCAAAGCCATCAGGTTACTGTGCCTTCTACACAGCTATACAGAGAACTGTACAGAATACTGAAGTTTGCTGATCAGAAAATTACTAAACTATGCTTAATATATTTTAAAATAACAGATAACAGTAACACAAAGCATGAATATGCCTGTTTTCTCAGCAGTATATAGACATACACAGAAGAAAAGCTCTTAAATTTTTAACATGCAACAGAATTTTCCTGTTACACTGTAGACTGCCAAATTCACCCTGAGAATTTCAGAGTCAAGAGGCCAGAGATGAGCTCCATGAACACATTCTGGCAAGTTCTCAGAGGCTGCTGGAAAGCACATTTTTAGATAACAGCCACTGAACTGAGATTAATATAAAAGCCCTGGTGTGTGCTATACAAGCAGAAAGAACTGTCCACGATTGCTACCAATAATGCAATTAACAGTCTCGCCTCTGTCACGGTTTCCATCATTATTAAATGCTGCGTCAGTTCTCACCCAGAGCACACAATACTATGTGACACCTGCTGACCACAGCAGCCTGCCTGTCGGTTCACAGTCCTTCGCCTGTTCACCAGGCAGTTTTCCAGGGTGTGGAGCTGCACCCCAGTCTTTCTCCACAATTTCTGAAGCACATACATCCTACCAGCTTATAGAGCCTTTACCTGGGCCATTTTCTAATTATTTATCTCTCAATATGCTCTTAGAATATTACCTATTTTTAGATATTCTCAATATAAAATCATATACCTCCAATAAATCCATACATTTCCTATGGTTCCAAAAACCTTCTAAAATAATAAAGAAAATATCAAAATGTGTGGGGCATTCTCCTGAAGAACTTTACCTGCACTGTCTTATGTAACTTAGTAACTCTTCATGATAGACTGTAATTACTCTCATTTTATCACGTAAGGAAACAAAATGACATATATAGAAGTTACCTCTGTTTAAGAGATACAACAAGTAAACAAAACATCCAGGCAGCCAGGCGGTGGTGGTGCACGCCTTTAATCCCAGCACTGGAGAGCGAGAGGCAGGGGGATATCAGGGAGTTCAAGGTCAGTCTGGAATACAAAGCAAACTGCAAGACAGCCAAGACTGATACACAGGAAAAACCCAGTCTCGGAACAAACAAAAACAAAACGAAAAGCCCAGCTAGGCTCCTACCACTGCAAACACTAAACAGACATTCATTGGATTATTCAGTACTTAGATGGTGTCAGATCATAGATTTTTAAATACTAATTTAAATCAATTTCATTCCTTTTGATATTTCTAGTTAATATTTGAGTGTGTTTCATGGCAGATCATGCGTTAGACACCAACGATGATTGTGTTTTAGAAAATTAGGACTGGGACCAGTCTTAAGACATGCGATCTAGTGGGGGAAGGAAATACTTTAAGAGATGGGGTGCTACAGAGACGGTTCAGCCAGCATGAAGACGGAAGTTAGAATCCACTTAGAAAGACTGGCATGAGAAGTTTTCCTGAGTTCCAGTAGCGGTGAGATGACTGGTGTAGAGAGGCAGAGAGCTGGAATGTACCAGAAAGGCAGCCTCACCTACTCAGCAAAGGTCCAGGCAAGGAGGAGCCCTGTCTAAAACTAGAAGTGTGGAGCCTTGAGGCTGACAGCCCCCGACTACCACAGATAAACCCATTCTCTTCCCTTCTCCCCTTCTCCCTCCTTTGATACACACAACAAATGAGAGAAATATTTCAATACATATTGAAAGAAAAAAACAAGCTAAATTAAGGATCAAAGTAATATTTAACTGGCTAACAGTTTTTGTACTTTACCCTGCAGTGATATAAAATGATATAAATCACAGACACTATGGCTCAATTATAGCATGATACCTTCAAAGTAAAACTTAATAATTAAATCAAGGTCACACAATTAAAAATTTAAAATATATATTCTGATTTCTCTTCAGATCATATAAATCATATAATAAATCTTTTTTATTATTGTTGCTTTTATTTTTGAGATTATATCATTTCCCCTTTCCATTTCTTCCCTGTAAACACCCCACATAACCTCCTTACTCTTTCAAATTCGTAGCCTTTTTTCATTAATTGTTTTGATATGTATATCTTTATATACATATATGTTCCTAAAACTAACCTTCTCAGTCTAGAAAAATATTAATTGTATGTACTTTTTTCAGGGCTGACCATTTAGTTAAGTCTTTCTTTTAAAAACTACATCATTTAAAATGAGATTTGAATTCTTCAGCTCTACTGCCCTTGGCAAATAGAGTTGTTTTCTCTGTGAGACAGGGTGTAGTATAGAGCAGCAGAAACAACAAAATGGCCTTAGAAAATACGCTTCAAATGTTACTCAGGGTAAAAGTACCAAATTCCCAATAGTACTTTTCTGTTTTAGACAATATTAACTATGATTAAGAGGAAATAAATTAACAATTTAATGCAATGCATTTGAAGGATTAAGGGAAAAAAACTTTTATAAGAGTTTCAAAAGGAAAAACAATCTTTTTGATAGGGGACAAGCACCCAAAGGTCCAAATACTGATCTAACAAAAAACCGTAAAGGTAAAATCAAGTATGAACCAGGTCTGGGCCCTGCAGCTTCAGTTTCTATTTATCAAACAGGGAAATCTCTCCAACTTTCTCCTTTCCTGTGTAAGACCAAAACTATGCGATCTTCTGTTTGTGTTACAATTACACTAATTCAGTGCAGGTCACTTGCTTTTTACTAAGTCCAGATGACATTCAGTAAACTAAACATGAGCCAATTAGTGGGGAGGGGGAAGAAAAGGAGAGAGAGTGGAGGGGGAGGGAGAAAAGGAAGCAGGCATAAAGAAGGGTTCTGAGGGCTGCTGGGGGCCCCCGGGGATGCCAAGGGCACTGCGGACTGACTCGTCTGCCTAACACCAACAGTAAGCACTAGGATTTTTTGTTTCTCTCAAACTTACCACATTTGGAAATTACAGCTTAAGTGCACTTTCTCCTGAACGTGAGAACCATGGTCCTGTGTGTAAGACTGGTTGGTCCCTCCCAATGCCATTGGTTTTCGTTTGTGTTTGTGGAGCTACTGAGTCAGACCGTGCACATTCTTTGAGAAAGGATCGTGAGTCTCCTGAAGTCAGTAGCTTCTTATCAGATGTATACCTAAGCAAATGATACCAGTGATTTGGCTGACACAAACACACACACACACAGAGATGATACGGGGCTATAAAGTTTCAACATTAGAGCCTCCAATTACCGGAACTTCCATGTAACAAGGCAATGATATACGGGGCAACAGAAAAGAATATTCACAATTGGAAAACTCTTTTAATAATTTATCAGAAGTGGTCACTTAAAATTTCTTATTTACCATGTAAAATTGGTTTATTATTATTTTTAAATTCTGCTCACTAATATTCTTGTTAGATAAGAAATAAAACTTATAGTATATATTAAAATGAACATAAAACTATAAGATAAAGTCAGTGCACTTGTATAAAAGAATCTATATTAATTCCCAATTAATTGTGGAATTGTTGGTATTTTAAATTGAAAACTATTTGCTCACTAGTGAGTAAAAAATATGAGCTCTCTAAAGGTTTCAATTAGCTTGATATGTTAAGTTAGTGTTTTCAAGCTTCTCTCAATCTGTCAGAAGAGTATCATGTTCCTGCATTGCACTCACAAACGCAAGGTCACAGTAATGGAAATGGAAAGTATTTACTCTGCGAGCCCTGCATGCATGATTGCTAAATCACTTACACACCAGTGCTCTATGGGGGCAGGGAGGTCCATCCACTTCCAGCTACTGCAGCTGCACAGGAGACACAGCCAATCACACTTCAGTACTGCAACTGCACAGGAGACACAGCCAATCACACCTCAGTACTGCAGCTGCACAGGAGACACAGCCAATCACACATCAGCTACCGCAGCTGCACAGGAGACACAGCCAATCACACATCAGCTACCGCAGCTGCACAGGAGACACAGCCAATCACAC
>JAQHUG010000329.1:2076844-2089591 GCA_028555095.1 Dicrostonyx torquatus | reverse complement strand
TTTGGGAACCTATTCTATATGGATGCACACCTTCTTAGGCCGAGATGGAGGGGGGAGGGCCTTGGGCTTTCCACAGGGCAGGGTATCCTGCCCCATCTCAAGGAAGCAGGGGGAGGGTGGTGGGGTAGTGGGGGAGTGGGAGGGCCCGGGACAAGGGGAGTAAATGTAAATTTTTCTTTTAACAATAAAAAAAGAAATAAAAAGAATGTTTTATACAGAAAAAAACCCAAAAAAATAAAACAAAAAAAGTCACACAGTAGTAGACAGTAAATCTGAGATTCTGAATCTCAGGTGTATAATTCCTGAACATACAACCTTAACTATTTATTCATTCATGCTACTTATTCTTTATTCTTGATCTTTCATTTTAGGTACTGAAATGCAAAGAAGTATTTCTATGTCCAGAGCTTTCTAGCCTCATCATCTTCTAGAGGGAGAGCACTCAGGGTAATGGGCAAGGAGTCCAAGTAAGCTTGCTTCTGTTATCTGACAGGCAATGTATCTACTACAGTTTCTGTTACTAACAAAGAAATTTTATTCTTTTTTTTTTGAGGCAGAGTTTTTCTCTGTGTAGCTTTGGTGCCTGTCCTAGAACTAGCTCTAGTAGACCAAGTTGGCCTTGAACTCACAGAAATCCACCTGCTTCTGCCTCCCGAGTGCTAGGATTAAATGTGTGTGCCACCACCACCTGGCTAGATTTTATTGTTACAAATTACATTGACTTTGTGTATCTATCATGTTTTGCTTCATTGTACATCTGTGCTATTTTTAACACACTGAAAATTTGTGGCAACTCTGCCTAGTAGGGCAATATTTAGTAACATGCACTCATTACATTTCTGCCACACTTGCAAATTATCAGACTATTTCAAATTTTATCATTCTTATCAATATGTTACTATGATCTGTAATCATTGATCTTTGATGTTAGAATTATAATTGCTTTCAGGAACTATGAATTGTGCTCACACAAACTGAAAAGCTTAGTCAACAGATTCTTCCTCAAATTTCCAGTCATCATAGTTCTCATTCTCCTCTGGTCTCCTTAATTCTTGAGATATGATGATATTGAACCTAGGCCAATGGAATTTAAAGGCTCAAATGACAGTAACAGCATCATACCTCTCACTTCCAATCAAAAGCAAGGAATAAGAAAGTTTATTATGGAAAGAGTACCAAAGCTCAATACTCAGTCTCACTTATGATACCATTAGTTATGTGAAGGAAATTCTTATTTTTTTTAGACTAGGACTTTTATATCTCAGACTATGTACTAATCTGTTTTCTGTTTATTTGATAAATGCTAGAACCAAAAGAAACTTGGAGAATAAAGGGTGAGTTCCTCTTACAACTGTCAGGTTATGACCCCTCAATGAGACAATGCAGGCAGGGACTCAAGGCAAGAACCTGGAGGCATGCACTGAAGCAGAGACCATGGAGGAATGTTTTTTAAGGGCTTGCTCCAAGGCTCATATACATTTACCTTTCTTATACAGCCCATGCCTGCCCAAGAATAGCAGTGTCTATAGTCTCCTGGATCCTCTCCCATCAATTATTCAATTATTAATCACACAGAGATATTCAAAGGATGATCTGATGCAGATAATTCTGCATTGGAGGGACCCTTCTCAGGGGTGTCAACTTGACAGCAATGATTATCCACCACAGTCTTTCCATGAACTCGGAAAAAAAAAACTTGAAGGAAATTTAGAGGGATACCCCAGTTGCAAACAAAGAGAGTAAAATTGCCTTATTGCTCATATTGAGAAAGTTTTAGTATATGAACAGAAGCCCAAATCAGTTAAAATATCCCCCTAAGCAAAAGCCACATCCAGATCTAGGTAATAAATGTCTTGAGTTCTACAAAGGCTGAGTGGAAAGAGGAAATTATGGAAGACATTTGAAGCTAGTACAAGATGGTTCATGAGTCTCAGAGAAAAAAGTCATCACCATGATATAAGTGTGCAAGATTGTGCAAGAAGGTACTGATGCAGGAGCCAGTTGCCAGAATATCTAGATAATTGCCATTGATCACTGTGCACTAAATGAAACAGCCTTCTGCTGAAAGAAGATTTCATTGAGGATTTTCAGAACTAGAGAATGAAAGTTAATACCTGCCATGAATATGAAAGAGTTCAATGGGGGAGGTGCCATGGGAGGGCTTGGAGGCAGGAAAGGGAAAAGAGGATGATATTATTTTATTATATATCAAAAATAAGTGTAGGAGGGTTCTTCTGTATTTCTGTGCTTTCATTGGTTAAATAGAGACTGCCTGGCCTGTAGGATAGGACAGCTGTTAGGTGGGTGGAGTAGACAGAATGGAAGGCTGGGGAGAAGAGAAGGCACTGGCAGACGCCATGATGCTCCGGCCCAAGATGGATGCAGGTTAGAATCTTCTAGTAATTCACCACCTCGTGGTGACACACAGACTATTAGGAATGGGTTAATTTAAGATGTGAGGTTTAGCCAAGAAGAGGCTAGTGATAGATAATGGGCCAGGCAGAGTTTAAATGAATACAGTTTTTGTGTGGTTATTTCAGGCATAAGATAGCTGGCAGCTGGGAGCTGGGCGGTGGGAGGAACACAGCCTAGCTGCTCCCTATTACAACAGTTTGGCTCTCCAACATGGTCGGCTAAATCTACTTAAAAACCTGAGGGGGCTTTAAAAGAAATTCTAGACACAAATATAAAGTTTACCACAGCTAGTTACACGCCATAGCTCCTTTAAGAGAGATTTCCTAACTCAGCAAAGCAACAAATAAAAAGCTGCTACAGTTTTAAAATGGGGCTTTCTGATCTGTGCCACCAGCACGACCTTTGGCTCCAGCGGGAGAAAGACCATTTCAATGGGGTTTTCTGAGTAAAGTGCTACGATTTGCTTGCCTGCTGACAATGTGGACTTGCTGTGTGCCTGGAACATTGCGTGCAGCTCAGAGGCACAAATGGCTCTGAGGCAAGAGTGGCTCAGCTCTGCTCCACCATGCTGAACTGTGCTGATCTCAGGCAAGAACTGCCTTAATTATCATAACAACAGCACACTTAAGGTTTAGACTGGGCAGGAAACAGGTGGTACCGTAATTACTCCTACATGGCACAAGCTAAAGTTTTAAGAATTGCTTACCATTTTAAGAACTGCTCTTGTACATTAAAGAATTACAGATTCACAGTAGGACAAATTCAGACAAAAAAGACATCTAAATGGATCATACAGTTAAATAAATGTACTCAGGATTGGGAGAGTAAAATAAAATAGCGAGAGAGTAATAAAGTTATTGCTTTAAAATAGAGGGTAAAGTCTTTAAAGAGACAGAAAACAGATAGTTATAGATTAGAAGAAAAAAATAAGCCATGTAAACATGGAAAATTCACAGAATGTCTGGATTATGTATTTTATTGTGTTTTCTTTAAACTTTTTCACTGTGAAAGAGCTAAGTACAAAGAGACATCTCATTATATGGGCTGTCAAGCTAAACCAGCATGGATATTATAAAGATATTATTGCTTCACAATTTGGGTCTAAGGATATGATGCTTTCAGGAAGAGGTTCTTCTTTTGTTTTCATAGAGGATGAGAACCTGTGGACTTCTCCTATACCAATCTGGTATGATAGACCACACCCTCCTGAAAGGTCACCATGAACAACTTCAGAAAATTACTTCACTCAACTGCCGACTGAGATGTACCTACCACACAGGTTATACCATGAAAGACCTAATTAACAGCGCCCCCATTCAGCAGGAAGCAGTTTGGAGAGAAATAACTATGTCCATATTCCCAAATATTGTTTATAAATACTTTTTTTTACATTTAAAGGGGGAGATGATATGGATATGAATAATTTGCATTGGTATAAATTTTGACTTATTGATATAAGTTTAAGGTAAATCTGGTTATGTATATTTCTGATCTTGATTAAGGTATTGTGATTGTGTAGTTCATTTAAAAATGTAATGTATAATTAGGAAATATAGATTGTTAATGGATAATCATCAATAATAGTCAAGTTTGTAGTCATGTTAGTTAGATTTTCTAAATATATAGAGATATATTTCAATTAACTAGGCATTCGTCATATCTTTCAAAGACACAGAATATGGCATTTAATGTTTTAATAACTTAGGGCTTTTCATGACAATGAGACACATCTGGTCCTGACAGCACCAAGCTACTTCAAGAGGAAGATGGGCATTGAAGAGGCTCCTTATAGAGTTTGCTAGCCATTTGGGCAAGAAACTGCTCTTGCCTGGACAGCTTAAATGGACACAAAGAATCTGCAGAGAGAGGACTGCTGAACTTACCTAAAGGTGAGATGAGCCTTCAGGGTTCCTGTTTCATGAAAAAGTATGCAAGACATTCTGCAGGATACAAAAAAAATGAGTGAACTGTCTTTGAAATTTCCTGCTTCATGGAAATGTCTTCTGGATGCTATGGGCCTGTAGGCTGAAGATGGATGCCACAACGGTACCAAAGACCTTTGGGTGACTGTACAGGCAGCACAATGTCTCTGTCATTGCTAGAGTTTTGTAAGTTGCTTAGTTCTTGTTTACTTAGGTAATTTATATCCTCCTGGAGTCTTTGATAGAGTTGAAGAATGGATAGTTGTAGTTATAGTTTTCCATTGTTATGACAAAAGATAAAATAGATCTAAATGTGGTAACTAATTCTTGATAACTGTTTTGTTATATGTAATTTTACTGTGTTAAAATGAAACCCTTTCTTTTTTGTTTAAACAGAAAAAGGGGAAATGGTGTAGAAGCGTTCTTCTGTATTTCTTTGCTTTCTTTGGTCAAATGAAGAGAGACTGCCTGGCCTGTAGGTTCGGACAGGCCTTAGGTGGGTGGAGTAGACAGAAAGGAAGGCTGGGGAGAAGAGAAGGCACTGGCAGATGCCATGATGTTCCGGCCCGAGATGGATGCAGGTTAGAATCTTCTAGTAAGTCACCACCTCATGGTGACACACAGACTATTAGGAATCAGTTAGTTTAAGATGTGAGGGTTAGCCAAGAAGAGTCTAGTGATAATGAGCCAGGCAGAGTTTAAATGAATACAGTTTTTTGTGGTTATTTCAGGCATAAGCTTGCTGGCAGCGGGGACCTTGGAGGCAGTGGGAACACAGCCCAGCTGCTCCCTATTACTACAAATAAGAAAGTTCAGTTTTTATGATGTTAATACCTGGCTACAGTGCTTACAAGAATAGACTGACTCTTTGTCATGGAGCATGCATATATGATATTAACAAGAAGTACATCAAAATCCAGAGATTTTTACCGTAATATGACTTTGGTGAAAACGTTGGGAGGAAAATAAGTCAAAGTAAAAGGAAATTTATGGTAAATCTGTCTTTCTCTATAAATACAAGAATAGAGACTGAATTACAGAACATCTTTTTACAATATTTCCTAGAAATTATAAGGCCACTGAGAACTACTTCTGAGGGAAAAATACATTTATAATATCACTGCTTATTGTCAGTGCACCTAGTTGCCCAAGAGTTCTGATGGAAATGTACAAGAAAAATGCTGTGTTCATGCTTGCTAATATAACTTTCATTCTGTAGCCCATGAATCAAGGAGTCATTTTGACTTTCAAGTCTTATACTTTAAAAATACATCTCAAAAGTCTATGGCATGCCATTGCTAGTAAATCTTCTGATCTGGGTAAAGTAAATTGAAACACGTCAGAAAAGATTTACCATTCACGATGTCATTACAATATTTGTGATTCATGAGAGGATGTCACAATATCATTATTAGCAAGAATTAGGAAGTTCATTTCTTCCTTCAAGGATTATATGGAGGGTGGAGGTGGAGGTTGATGGAATTAAGATCACCATGGCGGAACAAGCAGCAGATTGAGTGGAAGTTACAAGAGAATTAAGATTGGAGTATAGCCTGTGACTGAACTGCTGAACGCTCACCTTAAAATTTTAATGATGAGGACTAGTTTCTCATGGATAAACCGATAAAATGGTTTTGCAAAGTGAAATCAGTCCATTGTAGAAATCACAAATTATATAAACTTAATTTATGAAATAGTATGAGTGTGTGAAATAATTGATTTGTGTTATAATATCAAACTGCATTACATGCTTCAGAGAACTCTTTCATGAATGGAGGAGTGAATGCCTAAGGGATATTTTTTATTGTCTTCAAGAAACTGTCATTGCCACCATCACCTTATCCTTTGGGAGCCAGGAGCCTGATCTGTGATCAGCCATTAACACTGAGACAAGACCCTTAGCAAACAACATGATAGCAGCAGATAGAGACTACTACAGAGATCCACAAATGTCACAACTCAGAGATTATATAATGACTATGCAGGGCTCATCCCCAACAAATGCAACATATGTATTAAGGCTCCAGAAAACAATAGAAGTGGGGGGTGGAAAGGATACAACATCTGGAAGAGCAAAAGGCTTGCTTCAGGATGAAATTTTATCATTTGCCTAAACAAGACTGGAATAATGATGTCACCTGTCTATATGTAAGTATGGGTGGGAAATATTTCACAAGGCCCAAACCCCAGATGAAGAGCTATAGACAATCAATGGCTGCTGAGAGGAATAATCATTTTTCTCCAGGGACAAGGACACTGATAGGTTATCCAAACTCTAGTTGTCAGCCCTGAATACATGTTCATAAGATCAGCACTAAATGAACTCATTTGGATATATACAAATATGTGTGCTTATAACAATAATAATTAAAAAGAGATCATGAATTCAAGAAAGACTAGGGAAACATGGGAAGAATTATAGGGGGTAGACAGAGAACTTGTAAATTATGTAAAATACAACTCATGTATGAACTCCTCAATAAAAAAGTTGAAAAATAAAAAAAATCAGTCTTTTAAAGATCTAGAAACTAGTCTGTATGTTTTGCATTTTGATTATTACATGGTGAGGGAACTTTTTTTTTTCTGTCCAGTCTATTCGGTGTTCTGTAAGATTTTTGTACCTTCATAGGGATAACCTTCTTTAGGCTGGGTAAGTTTCCTTCTGTGATTTTGTTGACTATATTTTCTTAGCTTTGAGCTGAAGTTCTGTTCCTTCTTCTATCCCTATTATTCTTAGGTTTGATCTTTTCATGATGTCCCAGATTTCCTGAATGTTTTGTGTTAAGAATTGTAGGACTTACCATTTTCTTTGACCAATGAATCTATTTCCTCTATAATATCTTCAACACCTGAGATTCTCTCTTCCATCTCTCCTATTCTGTTGGTTGTGTTTGCATTTGTAGTTCTCATTCGTTTACCAGATTTTCCATTTCCAGAATTCCCTCAGTTTTTGTTTTCTTTATTGCCTTTATTTCAGTTTTCAAGTCTTGAGTGGTTTGTTTCACATGTTTGATTGTCTTTTCTTGGGTTTCTTTAAGAGATTTATTGATTTCTTCCAATTTTTTTTCTTTGTCTTTTTTCCATTTATTTAAGGGAATTTTTCATTTCCTGCTTACATGTCTTCATTATTCTCATAAAGGTACATTTAAAATCAATTTCTGATGCTTTGTCTGGGTTAGGATGTTCAAGTCTTCCTGTTGTATGACCACTCTGAGTTCTGCTGTTACCATGCTGCTTTTTAGGTTGTTGAATGAATTCTTGTCTTGTTTTCTACCCATCTCTTCCTCCAGTGGGTGCCAGCAGTATCTTTGCCCCTTGGTCCAATCCTTGCAGTTGCTGTCTGTGTCTTTGGGAGCTGTTCTTGGTCTACTCTGTACTGTCACTGTCTGTGTCTTCAGGAGCTGCTGAAGTTTCTCTTGGCCTGCTCTCTTGGTCTGCTCTCTTGGTTTGTTTTCTTGGTCTTTTCTGTGCAGTCACAGCCTGTGTTCCAGAGTTCCTCTGAGGTTGTGTGAGATAGGAGAGTTTGGGGGCAGAGTGGGACTCGTAGCTTACAGTGTCCAATCGGTGGTGTAGAGGTGTTGGAGCAACCTACCTGCGGAAAGCTTGCCTGTTGGCTGGCTAAAGAACCTGAGGCATGTGTGGGAGGGTGAAGGAGGGTTCATCTGTATTTCTGTGCTTTGATTGGTTAAATAAAAAAAGCTGCCTGGGCCATTTGATAGGGCAGGACTTAGATAGGTGGGGAAAAGAAAAGAGGACGCTGGGAAGACTGGGTCAGAGCCAGTCGCCATGAAGCTCCCGCAGCAGATGGAAGTACCGTAGATCGTCCGGTATGTCACCCACCTCGTGGTGACATACAGACTTTCATAATGGGTTAGTTTATGAGGTGAGGGCTAGCCGGGAAGAGGCTAGAGATAATGGGCAAGGCAGTATTTAAATTAATACAGGTCTCATGTGGTTATTTTGGGTATACGCAAGCAACCAGCAGCTGGGGGCTGAGAGCTGGGTGCCGGGAACACAACCCACACCTCTCCCCCATAACTTACAACAGGAGGGACCCAGGATTTTGCCCCAGTACTGAGGGCCTAAGGATTGGAGTGCCCGACTCTGTGGGTGATCACTCACCTCTTGGTCCTCTCTGTGCAGTTGCAACCTGTGTTTCAGAGTGGACAGGGGAGGAGAACATGAGAGAATGGGATATTTGAGATGGGGTAGGACAGAAATGAAAGCAAGGAAAGAGATATTTTGATTGAGGGAGTCATTATGGGGCTAGCAAGAAACCTGACACTAAAGAAATTTCCAGGAATCCACAAGGATAACCCCAGCCAAGACCCTAAGCAATAGTGGAGAGGGGGCCTGAACTGGCCTTGCCTTGTAGTCAGATTGATGACTATCTTAAATATCAGCATAGAACCTTCATCTAGCGACTGATAAAAACAGAGGCAGAGACCCACAGCGAAGCCCTGGGCTGAACTCCCAAAGTCCAGTTGAAGAGTGGGAGAAGGGAGAATATGAGTGAAGAAGTCAAGATCATAATGGGGGACACCCACTGAAACAGTTTACCTGAGCTAAAGGGAGTTCACCAACTCTGCCAGACAGGGAAGGAGCCAGCATAAGACCAAACAAGGCCCTTGGAATATCAGCAACAGTTGTATGACTGGGGCAGATTGTGGGACCACTGGCAGTGGCACCAGGATTTATCCCTACTGCTTGTTCTTACTTTCTGTAACCCATTCTCTTTGGAAGGATACCTTGTTCAGCCTGGATATAGGAGGGAGGGCCTTGTGCAATGTGCCCTACCCTCTCTGAGGAGTTGATATGGGATGGGTGGAGGGTAGTGGGAACAGAAGGATGGGAGGGAGTGGGAACCGGGATTGGTACGTAAAATGAAAAAAGATAGTTTGTTTTTTATAAATACAAAATAATCAAAAACAAAAACAAAAAATCTAGAAACTAGCTCTTTCTTAATTCTCTGTGTTATAAATGTAACATTTTATTCTATGAGCTGTCTTTTCAGTTGTTTTATTAATTGTTGTTCTCTTTTATTTGAGGGTAAAGACAAACTCTTAATTCTAATGATAGTAACATTCTTAGCAATAAAATATCTCAAATGTATGTACATTGTTTTAAAATGTAATGCTGTTTTCCATTTAATATACTGCAATATAGTGTAAGAATAAGGTTTATAGCCATTGGGAAGTAAAACAGTCACTTTATTGCCAATATGTTAGTATGGAACAAGACTTAAAATACTTTTGAGATATGATTGCCCTTAATATGGTATAGGTGTTTTTTCTATGAATAAAACCAAATAAAATATAAGATTTCCCCTTGGCCTGAATACCTTGCCTGAACTGGTGGACTCCGCATAGTTTAGAATGCATTAACTTTTATTGAATTCTGATCACATTGGCTATATTCATGATTCTTAAAAAGCTCTTGTCTGACATATGAACTTCGTTTACTATTATAATTTTATTACACTTTATTTACTTTTGAGTATGTATATGAATGTGGATACATATGTCATGGCACACATATATAGAGGTCAGAGGACAACTTGCAGAAGTAAGCTCTTCTTCTACCACATGGATTTTGGAGATGGAACTCAAGTAGTTAGGTTTGTGGCAAGCACACTTCTCACTGAACCATACCGCCTGCCCATTGCAATTTTGATTAAAACGTAAAGTACTGTATTTGAAAGACTATTCCTGTTAACTTGGATTTTCTTTAAGAAGCTTTATAAGCTGGTCCTGGTTATTTGACCTTCTAATGGCAAGGATAGGTGACAATTGGCAGGCTGAGCAATTTAGCTATCACCCAGGTCCAGAACCAGGGCTATGAAGTAGATCCACCCCAAATCCACTTACGATCTGCTGAAGCATGTGAAGAGGCTGGTCCTCCAGATCCAAGGTTCCAGGATCTCAGTGACAAAGTGCAATAACAGTATGAACAAGAGGAGTCCCAGTGAGGGCCCAGTGGCGATGGTGTAGCAGACACAAGATCTTGAACCAGAACAATGACTCTTTGCAATGAACACTTGCAAGTAAAGATGTGTGGATAAAAGATTATACAGTACAACTCACGGTGTCATACTACAGCTTCCACGACAAGAATTTTTTCTCTGTTTTCTTTCCTCTTAAATTTTATTTTATTTATTTTCTGGGGGGTTAGATTACAAGAGCAGAGGGAGGATATGAAAGGATGCTGAGATGAATGGAATTGAGATTCATGAAGTGAATAAATAAAAATAAATAAATAAAGTATTATGAAGTAGTTACCTGACCCATTTTTCCTTTCCCTAAAATAATAGCAGTAGTGAATTTACTTTTGCTGCAATTCATGTTCATGAATACACTTGTGTTAATTACTACATTTAAAAAGAACTATTCCTCTCTGTAAATGATGTTCTGAAACTTTTCTCACAGTTTCATTCATGATGTCCACCCATGTTGACACATGAAAACTTCCTTTTACCTGTTGCATTGTTCTATAAATATATGCAAATTAATTAATTTTCTAGATGATGGCCATCAGATTTTTAATGGGATGTTTTGATGAGTGAACTTTTGAATAAATGCCAGCTATTCCTGCTGTTTTCGTGATAATAAAATTAACATTGAAGGGCTGAGGTGGTAACTTGATGACATAAAACCCATAATGTCACTATATTAAGGCATGAGTTTGACTTGAAGCAACATTAAAAAAATGAAAAAGCCACCAGTACCATAGTCATTAAAATATTTATTTCAGAAATATAAAAAGGTTGCTGTACTTATTGATACCACATTTTTAATCTCAACAAGACTAGGACAGGAGGATCACCAATTCCAGGCCAGTCTGTACTATATCGGGAGTTTAAGGCCAGACTGAACCACATAGTGATTCAAGGCCAGACTAGTGAGTTCCAGGAAAGTCTGTGTTAATAGTGAGTTCAATGCCAAACTGAACTACATAGTGAGTACAAGGTCAGATTGTGTTACATAGTGAATTCTATGTCAGACTGTGCTACATAGTGAGTTCAAGACCAGACTCAACTACATAGTGAGTTCAAGGCAAGACTGTGCTATATAGTGAGTTCCAGGACAGTCTGTACTCACATTGAGTAAGGCCAGACTCAACTACGTAGTGAGGTCAAAGCCAGACTGTGCTACATAGTGAGATCAATACCAGTCTGTGCTGCACAGTGAGGTCAAGGCCACATTGTGCTAAATAGTGAGTTCAAGGCCAGACTGTGTTAGTAGTGATTTCTGGCCAGTCTGTGCTAAATAATGAGTTTAAGGCCAGACTGTGCTACATAGCAAGTAACAGTTCAGTCTGTACTACTCTTGACCACACTGTGCTACATAGTGATTTCCAGGTCAAACTGTGCTACATAGTATGTTCCAAGCCAGTCTTTGCTACATAGATAGTTCAAGGCCAGACTGAACTACTTAGTGATATCTTAATTAAAACTGTCAGCAAGGCAATATTAACAATATCTTAAGGTGAAGCTGGAGGGAATGCTCAGTGGATAATAGCACTGGATGTTCTTGAAGAAGACCCAACTTCAATTCCAAGCTCTCAAATGGCAGCTCACAACAATCTACAACTCCAGTGCCTGGGAATTAGATGTCCTCTTCTGGTCACTGCTGGTACTTATACTCACACATATATTAGATACATATATATGAATAAATAATAAAATACATCAAATAAACTTGAAAAATAAATATAAAACACATGTAAAGATATAATTTAAACTCCAAAGCTACAGAGAAACCCTGTCTTGAGAAAACCAAAAAAACATATATTTAATAAGTTGATTATAAAAGGCACATTCATACATTGCCACTGAAATTAAAATAAGAAATTCAAAGTCTTAGTCCTACATACAGAAAAATAAAGCTTGTTTTAGTCTTATATGGAAGTACACTATACCTCCGACACAAAGTTATTAGATGAAGTAATAAGGAGTGGGACATGTTCCCTGAGCCCGGTGGCCCTGGCTAACTTATACCCGGAATAATTACACACAAACTGTATTCATTTAAACTCTGCCTGGACAATAAGTTGTAGTCTCTTATCGGCTAACTATTACATCTTAAACTAACGCATGTCGAATAGTCTGTATGTTACCACTGGGTGGTGGCTTACCGGGAAAGAGCCTAACCTATGTCCATCTCAGGCTGGAAAAAAAATGGCATCTGCTCCAGTGCCTTCTCTCTCCCAGCCTTCAGTTCTGTCTAATCCACCCACCTAAAGAATACCCTATCAAAAGGCCAAGGCAGTTTCTTTTTTTATTGTTAAAAGAAAAATTTACATTTACTCCCCTTGTTCCTGGCCCTCCCACTCCCCCACTAACCACTGCCCTGCCCCTGCTTCCTTAAGATGGGGCAGGATACCCTGCCCTGTTGGAAGCCCAAGTCCCTCC
>JAQHUG010000329.1:2058990-2069450 GCA_028555095.1 Dicrostonyx torquatus | reverse complement strand
GTGGGGTAGTGGGGGAGCAGGAGGGCCGGGAACAAGGGCAGTAAATGTAAATTTTTCTTTTAACAATATAAAAAATAAAATAAAAAAAGAAATCTTTGAAAGCAGGAAAAAAAGAGTCAAATTGGGGGTGAGGGGATTTAAGATTTGGTTCAGTGACTAAGAGCATTTGGTGCACTGGTTGACAGTGGTGCATGCCCTTAATAGCAGAACTTGGGAGGCAGAGGCAGGTGGATCTCGGATCTCTGAGAGTTCAAGACTAGCTTGGTCTACAAAGTGAGTTCCAGGACAATCAGGGCTATTCACAGAAATCTTGTCTTGAAAAAACAACAACAACAAAGTGGAGAGGGGAATTTGCTGCTCTTGCAGAGAATCATGGGTTAATTCCCATCATCCACATCATGGCTCAAAATCTTCTGTAACTGGTTCCAGTGTATATGGTGCCCTTTTCTGACCTCCAAGGCAGCAGGTACACACAAGGTTCACAGAAATACATACAGGCAAAAACCTCATACATATAAAATACTTAAATCTTTGTTCAGGCTTTGTTTAGGTAACCAGGTTGCTAAGATTTAGTTGGTTTAGCTTCCCTGAGAGTTGGAGAAAATAGTCTTCCAGAAGGAACAGGGCTCCAATTGGTTATCAATACAGAAATGTCAGGTCCGAAATCATATACATACAAATTACATTGTATGAATTGAGAATTTTATACTTGTGTCTTTAGAAATAAAGAAGTCAGAAGTCATGAATTTGAGAGCAAGGACTGGGGTAAATGGAAAGAGCTGGAAAGAGAAGAAAAGGAACAGAGAAATGTAACTATATCTTAATTTTAAAAGATAAAAATATATAACAAGAAAAAAATTAAAGTCACTTTACCTTGTTTTTAAGAGAAGATTCGAATGCAGGAAGGAAGATAAAAACATGTCAATGGAGAATAGTGAATAAAAGCTGCAAAGGCTTTAAAACTCTGAAGGATGTAAGTAGAGAGAGCTTAGCAGTAGAGGAACTAGTGAAGAGGCTGAAGTTCAGCTGGTAGAGTTTGTATGACTCAAGAAAGTATTGATCCATGACCAGGAAAAGAAAGGATTCTGAGAGAGAGGAAAAAGAAGTGGTGATTCTTTGCATTGTTTTCTTCGTTTCTATTTTATTGATTTCAGTTCTCAATTTGATTTTTTCCAGCCATCTAGTTCACTAGAGTGGAATTTTTCCAGCTTCTATATGTAGGCATTTAGTGCTACGAACTTAACACTGCTTTCATTGTGTCCCACAAATTTGGGTATGTTGTGTGGTCATTTTCATTGAATTTTAGAAAGTATTTAATTTTTTCCTTTATTTCTTGCTTGACCAATTGATAATTCTGGTGAGCATTGTTTAATTTCCATGTCTTGGTGAGCTTTCTGAAATTAGTGTTGCTTTTGAAATCTAATTTTAAGCCATGCTGATCTGAAAAGATACATGGTGTTATTCCATTTTTTTTTGTATATTTTGAGGTTTGCTTTGTTACCTAGTATGTGATCATTTTTTTCGAGAAGGTTCCATGAGGTGCTATATTCTTTTATGTTTGGATGGAATATTCTATAGATGTCTGTTAAGTCCATTTGAGTCATAGCATCTGTTCGTTCCCTTATTTATTTCTTTATTTATTTATTGGTTTTTTGAGACAGGGTTTCTCTGCAGCTTTGGAGCCAGTCCTGGAACTAGCTCTTGTAGACCAGGCTGGTCTCGAACTCACAGAGATCCACCTGTCTCTGCCTCCCGAGTGCTGGGATTAAAGGCATGTGCCACCACCACCCGGCTTTGTTCCCTTATTTATCTATTAATTTTCTTTCTGACAGACCTGTCAAGTGGTGAGAGTGGGTTGTTGAAGACTCCCACTACTAGTGTGTGGGGTCTAATTTGTGATTTAAGCTTTAGTAATGTTTCTTTTACATATGAGGGTGCCCTTGTACTTGGGGTATAGATGTTCAGTATTGAGATTTCCTCTTGATGGATTTTTCCTGTGACTAATATGAAATGTCCTTCTTTGTCTCTTTTAATTGATTTTAGTTTGAAGTCTATTTTGTTAGTTATTAGGATAATTACACCAACTTGTTTCTTAGGTCCATGCCCCTCAACTGAAGAATGGATAAGGAAATGTGGTACATTTGCACAATGGAGTACTACACAGCAGAAAAAATAATGACATCTTGAAATTTGCAGGCAAATGGATGGATCTAGGAAACATCATATTGAGTGAGGTAACCCAGACCCAGAAAGACAAATATAATATGTACTCTTTCATAAATGGCTTTTAGACATAAAGCAAAGAAAGACCAGTCAGCAATTCACAATCCCAGAGAACTTAGACAACAATGAGGACCCTAAGAGAGACATACATGGGTCTAATCTATATGGGATACAGAAAAAGACAAGCTCTCCTGAGTAAATTGGGAGTATGGAGATCATGAGAGAAGGTAGAAGGGGAAGGAGGAAGGGGGAAGGGAGGGAAATGGAAAAAATATATAACTCAGTAAAAACAATTTAAAAAATGACATCTTGAAATTTTCAGGCCAATGGATGGATTTAGAAAAAAAAATTAAATGAGGTAACCTAGACCCAGAAAGACAAATATAATATGTACTCACTCATAAGTGGCTTTTAGACATAAAGCAAAGAAAAAATAGCCTACAAAATTCACAATCGCAGAAAACCTAGACAACAAAGAGAACCCTAAGAGAGACATACATGGATCTACATAGGAAGGAGAAAAAGACAAGATCTTCTAAGTAAATTGGGAGTGTGGGAGTCATGGGATGGTGCAGAAGGGGAGAGGGGAGGAAGGGAAGTAGAAGAAAATGTGTAGCACAATAAAAACAATGAAAAAGATGAAATTCAAAAAAGAAAGGATTTTAAAAAGAAGTGGTGTATCCTCTAAATCAGACCTCATGTCACACACAATAAACGTTTGGCTAAACCCCACAGCCTGAAGAGCACATTCACTAATGATGTGCATGCATGGATACATCAGTCGAATGCACGTTCTTTGGTACCAATTAGTCTGAAAGGTCACTTCCATTCTCTTTTCCATCTCCAACTGTGCTCAGTTAAATTACCCCATCTAGATCACCGGACAAAGTGTTAAGAAAATGCTGAAAAGCTACAATCACAGACCACTGCAACGCCCCCTCCACCCTCAAATGCACAAGCGCTTAGCTCTGTTGGAAATGGAGCACTGCAGAGTATAATGGGTTCCCATTTTTCCCCAGAAATATATGACACTTCAGATAAGGCACATACTTATCCCATTGTGTCCACCATGTTAGGAAAATCTCTTGCTTTATGGACAAAGAATCTCTTCCATCTTATTTTGAAATTTCTCTCCATTAGCTCAGACCCAGGAGGCAAACAATCTGGTTAGAATCTGGGGCCTTCAGCTCTTCAGCATTGCCATGCCAGCTGCTGTAAAGCTGCAATCTAGTCTACCATTTAGAAAAGTGATAGTGCACTGTCAGCATTTTCCAGGATGTGGGAAAAGCAAGCGCTTTCATAATGCACTACTTCTGAAGATGCAAATGGGTACTATGCCTTGTAGGGAATTTAGCAACAGCTACCAAAATTATGAATGTTTTGACCTTTTAATCTCAGAATCTAATTTCAGGGAATTTATCCCATAGATGAACCTGTAAAGATAAAAATAATGCATTATCTACAGGGTTGTGTGATGAAAGAATCAATCCTGAAAACAATTTGTTTGTGTCACTATAAAGGTAACAGTTAAATATTTTTGCAGGGTAACAAGGAAGATTACTCTAGTAATATGGAAGGATCTCAGTTGCCAATTAAAAGAAACAAAAAAACAGTACACTTTTTTTCATATAGAGGTGTTTTACGTAATAAATGGTGGAAATAAGAATATGCATTTGTGTTGTTTGGCTGGAAGCCCCGCTGGCCTCCACACACACTGGAAAGCGGCCTTCTTCCTGCTTCCCCCAGTCCTGCCAGCACTGAAAAAGAGTTCAGAGGTTTCTGGCTGAATGGAACCAAAAGCCCATTTCTGCATTTTTGGTAGCTGATGCAACCTGCCTTTCTGACTTGACTAGCTCACCCAAGTGCCTGCCCAGGGACTAGCTTTTGATGATACTTGAGCACAGCAACAGTTCCTAGCTGGCATGTCAACACCTTTTGCCTAAGGTCTAGAAATCCTCCCTGCCTTAATCCCAGCATGAGACGTCTCTGGCCCTGTTCTTTGGGACAGCCAGGAGCAACGCCCAATAAACCTGAATTGATCTGTTTTGAATTTGGTTTGATCTGGCCCTCTGAGTCAGCAGAAACATATCATGTGTGAGGTGTATTGATATGAAGAACACTGGAAGAAATACGTGTGTTTAACTGTAGGGCTTTCAGGTTGCAGTAGGGAAGGAAGGAGTGACAGACAATGAGACTTCTTTGAAAAAAATAACATTTAATTTTTGGAGGATTTCCTACAACCTATTTTGATTATAGTCACTCCTCCTCCCCCAACTCCTCCCATACAGACTCCCATCTCCATATCCGCCCAAGTTCCTTTGGCTTTTAGTTTAATACCCATAGGGTCTACTTTGTGTTGCCTAAATATTAGTGGGTATGTGGCCATCTTCTGGGACACAGTAGACCTACCATCTGTCACACTTTTAAAAAATAAAATAAAATAAACCTGACTCCTTCCAGAAGCTGTTAACTGCCAATATCACCTTATAGGGGTGGGACTTCATACTTGCCCTCCGCTCTCTACACTGGGATTTTTGTCTGACTTGAGCTTGTATGGGTGTTTGTTTACATGGCGCCCCAACCACTGTGACTTCACATGTGCAATTTCCCTGTTATAACCAGAAAACAGTTTAACTGTAGTTATTTACCACTTCTGGCTTTTACCCTCTTTTCACCACCTCTTTCATGATCCTTGAACCTTAAGAGAATGGAGGTGTGATACAGATGTTTCATTAAAGCTAGCATTCCACACAGTCTCTGGGCCTTTCTGGGCCTGTGCTAATTGCCATTTGCCATCTACTACCAAAAGAACATTTTCTGATGAGGGTAAAGGCATTTGGTGCCAAGCTTGAAAACTAAAGTTTTAATGCCAGAACCCACAGTGGACTGAGAAAATTGAGCCCTGAAACTCTCCATGGCACACGTACTCCCTCACACACACCACACCACATACAAATTGTAATAATAATAAGTAAATTTTTTAAAAAATGTGAAAAGAACATTGAATATTGGGCTGTTGAACTTTTCTCCAGGGGAAAACAAAAGTGTTTACCCTCCTCCTAAGATTGCAACAAACAAACTCAGGCAAGATTCCACCAAAGCTCACTCTGAGGAACCAATTCATTGTTTTGGGTTCCTTACAGAGCATAGGTGAGGGGTTACTTACAGGAATGTGTGTATTTTCCCAGAAAAGGTCACACTGGAAAGTCTCTACCCAGCAGGGATGATGATCTACATCCTCTACCTCCCATTCCTGTCCAAACCACAGTTATGTGTAATTAGGGCAGAATTGCATAAGGCTGGTTTGGAGGCAAAGGTGAATACTCAGGCAAAGGTTCTATGATTCCACATACCCTCCTTTGATCAAACAAGGTAAATACTCAGCAGGCACAATAGAACTCCCAAAGATCTTTGGTGGCACTTTGGGCTCAGGGGACAGTCCTGTACAACATATTCCAACCCATGTTTAGTCATCTACTGGATTTTCTAATGTTTTGCTCTATTTATTTATACGCTTGCTTACTTTTTTGTTATTTATTTGAGACAGAGTATCTCTTTGAAGCTCTGGCTGTCCTAGAACTCAGTATGTAGACCACGATGGCCTCAAACTAACAGAGATCCACCTGCCTCTGCTTCAAAAATCCTGAGGTTAAAGAATGAACCACCATGGCCAACTTGTCTAATGTTTTAATTACTAAGAAATAAAATATCCTAATGGTTATAACTAGTACCACCTTCTTCATCTGTGGTGTGGTGGTGCAGATGAGGGAAAGATGTCCTCTTGCCTTGCCCCTATAACACCTTCAGCTGGCAAGGGAGCTGACTCCTTTGCTAACTCCAACACTTGGAAAAGCAGGCCCCGTGTCCCCTCAGGGCAGCCCAGGGGAGCTCACCCTGTTGACAAGGGCACACACAAGTGAGCCAGCCCCAAGAATGTGAGCGTGGGAATGTGTCCCCACCTCTCATTTGCCATATGGAGGCAAGGGTGGGGAAGGGATGCCCCCACATCAACACCTGAGGCAAGTGGAAGAGTTGGCCCTAAGGTTATTAGAGTGGGAGAGCTGCCTCTGTCCCTACCTGATTAGAGGCCCTGCTCCTCAGCCTGGGCAGCGTAACAGTCTACCCTGTTGGCAGAGGTGTGGGTGAGGCGGCCCCGAAATTGAGAGCATGGGAGAGCTGTCCCCACTACTTGTTTGTCATGCAGTGGTGTACATGGGGGAGAGATGCCCTCCTTTTACTCCTTGCCCCTCACTGCCTGCGAAAGATGAGGAAACTGACCATCTCCTTACCATTTGCAGCACTCAGGAAGGGGGGCCCTGTTCCTCAACTGGGCATCCCAGCAGAGCTGACCCTGTTGGCAAGAGGAGCAGGTGATACAGCCCCGAGGATGTATAAAGGATAGCTGGCCATACCCCCATGTCTGCCATGGGTTGGTGAGGGCGATGTAAGAATGCCCTCCCTCTTGCCCCTGAAATCTGTGGTAGGTGAGGGAGCTGACCTTCCCTCTTCTTGGCTGCAGCACTCAGGAGAGCAAGCCCCACACCTTACCTGGGCAGCATAATAGTTGGTGGAGATCTGGGTGAGGCAGCCCTGAAGTGAGCATCAGAAAGCTGTACCCATTACTAGTCTGTCATAAAGTCATGTGGGTGGGGGAGCGCTGCCCCCTCTTAATCCTTGCTCCTTTCTGATCTTCCCCTTACCATCTGCAGCACTCAGGAAAGTGGGCCCTGCTCCTCACCTAGGCAGCACAGTGAAGCTGACCCGGCATGAGTGAGATAGCCTTGAGGGTGTGAGAGTGGAATAGCTTGCCACACACACCCCCATCTGCCATGTGGTGAGGGTGAGGAAAAGATCCCCTCACCCTTACCCCTGCTACCTGTAGTGGGCTAGGGAGGCAACCCTGCCCTTTACCAGCTGAAGTCCTCAGGAAGACGGACCCTGCACCTCACCTGGGCAGTACAGGAGAGCTGAAGCTGTTGGCAGAGACATGAGTGAGCCAGCCCCAATGTGAGAATGAGAGAGCTGTCCTGATTGCTCATCTGTCTTGTGGTGGCATGGGCAGGGGAGAGATGCGCTCCCCCGTCCCGCTCCCATCAACACCTGAAGCAAGTGGAAGAGCTGGCACTGAAGTCATAACAGCAGGAAAGCTGTCCCTGCCCTTACAAGCTACGGCACTCAGGAAAGTGGCTCCTACACCTAGCCTGGGCAACACAGCAGAGCTGACCCTGAAGGGGTTGGCCCTGAGGACCTGAAAGCTGGAGAAATGGCCCTGCCCCTAGCTCATTGCTGCAAATGGTGAACTTGCCAGGGCAATGCTGGAGAGCTCACCCTGGTGGTGAGGACAAAAAAGAGCTCACTGGCTGACAACTACCCAGGCCCAGAACCAGGATTATGTGTTAGTTTACCGCAACATTCACCCATTTGTTATCTGAGGAGCACGGGGTGGGGAGGAGTTGATCCTGCAGACCCAGGGCTGCAGGAACTCCACACACAGAGCAACAATTGGATGTCCAGGAAGAGTTCCAGTGATGGCCCAGCATCCATGGTATAGCATAGACCAGGAATTTGGTCATTGAACCAGACCAATGATTCTTTGCCATGAATGCTTGCATGTGAAAACGTACGGATAAAGGGGTTTACTGTGCAACCCACTGTATCACACCACAGCTTTCCTCCCCCCACTTTTTCTCTTATTTGTCTTTTATAGGGGGGAAGATGGGTGAGATCGGGAGGCATGATGTAAAAGGCACAAAGAATAAATAAAACACAAAGAAAAAATAAAAACAAAGTTTAAAAACCCTATCCTAACACCGGAACTATAGCTTCAAATCTAGAGTTAAATATGATTTCACAGGATTAAAAGGGCTTTTTACTAAATCTAGAAGTATCATTCCGCATTATTACCTAAGGTAAAGTGATTTCCGAATTAAATTCATTATGATATAGGCACTTTGATTCTATCAACCATAAACCAAATAATGAAGTATTTTTCAAAGCACAACATTATTTCATAGGTGGTAAGCATTTGAGAGAAACATTAGAAATACATTGAATTCTGTCTTGCTTTCTCTAAGCTTTCTTTCCACAAGGCGATAGCAAATCTGATACATGACACAACGCAGCTCCACAACTGGTTTATTTATGCTAGCTTTGAACACACACCTCATATGAACATCACAAAAGAACAGCAGTAGTCACTTGAGCAGGGCAAATACAATATACAGAAATAGTAATGGAAACAATGCCTGCTTTGTTATTTTTTCATAGATTTTATGACTGTAAAAATCTGTTCGATCCACAAATTTGTAACATTTTTCTCTCTGTGACACAGTAGAAAATACATTTGAAAGCCATTACAAACACACTAATCCAATAGCATCTCAAATTTCAAGTCATTACATTTTAATCTTGGAGTGTTTCTCTCACAGGCTGCTTATATCTTTCTATATTCAATACCTTACAGAAACATCACCCATGCCTTCCCTCCCATTTTTCTCTCTCCTACTTTAACTCCATTTCTTCTTTTCTGTTGGTTAATACTGAAGTCTCTAGGCCTATTTGTGTCAACTTCATTGATGCTGAGTGTAGGAGTAACATAAGTTGGGTCAGACAATATATAGAATTTTAATAAGCAATGTTGGAATTTCTGGTGTGCATTACATACACCCTTAAATTATACTATTGGATCATTATGGGCACATTTTAGTAGATGTCACTACCTGCAACTAGCCACAATCATTGCTCATTATTATGACAATTTCCATTCTTTGCCCAGGGAATGTGAGCCTCGTTTCGTAAATGCTCAGTCTGTTGTTTTTGCTCTAAGACAGTCTGATTAATGCCCATTTGTCCTTTGTATCATCAGTCAGCACTCTCACTTTCTGTAAGTGGCAAGATATTCCAGGCTCATCTTACCTTCTCCAGCCCTGAGGCTTGGTACCAGCTACTCTCCAAGGAGCCCTGGCTCCTAGTCATGAAAGAATAGTTTAAGGAACCAACACCTGGGTGCCTGAGTGAGCGCTTATTTTTTGAAATGCACCTGGTTTTGGGTCAGTTGACTATAGAGACCACTTAGGCAATTGCAAGAGCAAAGCAAGAAGCTTCCAGGGCAAAAACTCACTTTTTCCAAATTATTTCAAAACAAAATCTCCAAATTTTATTTTATCAACTCTAATGTTTCACGCTATACTATATTGTCAATACCCAATGCAGACATTCACATTTAATCACTGAGAGTTGTTCAGAAATTTCCATTGTATTATTACTTTTTTTATTCCTTCACCCATAAATCCAGAGTCTTGTTCTAAATTGAAAGTCTAATACTGTGTGATCAGATGTATATGCTTAAGCTAAAATAGTCAAACTCACTGAAATAGAATATGCTGGTGCTTACCCCAAAGTAGGGGCAGGGAAATGGGGAAATATTGGTCAAAGGGTAAAAAGCAATTCTCTTAGGAATAGAGCTTTGTGATTCATTCATTTAAAGGCACTAGGGTTACAAATTGCGTGATGTGCATCTCATTCATTTCATCACTCTGGAGGTGGGGGCAGGTGAATCTCTGTGAATTTGAGGGCAGTGAGTCTAGATCATCCAGGGGATACAGAGAGAGACCCCATTTTGACAAAAAATTATGCAGCACACATTTCGAAATTGCAAATGATAGATGGAAGTAACATAATCAAAATCAATTATAATTAAGTATATGGAAATAGTCACATTAGACACATAAATAAAAATAGGGGCCTGAGAGATGGCTCAGCAGTTAATTGTACTTGCTTTTCTTCCAGAGGGACCAAGTTGCCAATCCACTTCACAAGACTCATGAATGCATGTAAGTCTGGCTTCATGGGGTATGACATCGTCTTCTATCTTCTGCACCACTGCAGCCGTATGCACAAAACCATCCATAAACAACCACATATACAATATAATTCAATTTTTTAGTTAAAAAGCCAAGATTTGAATGTTCCTTAATTACAAAATTAGGACTCTGAAAGGAAAATCAGTATGACTGTCTGCTTAAATAGATTTCACCAATGTAGAAAATTAAATAATATAAAATTTAGAATATATTTACTCCTCATACAGAAAAAGAAAGAGAGAAGAAAAAAATTCTACTGTTTACCACAAAATTAAAATTTAAATGGTATCCCTGGGCCTTCCTTATCAGGAAATCTTTTCTCCAGAGAAATAATGGAAAATCTGAAAACAGGTCATAGAATACCACAGATAGAAT
>JAQHUG010000329.1:1994194-2004436 GCA_028555095.1 Dicrostonyx torquatus | reverse complement strand
GTGGTCCTGACTTCCTTGCTCATCTTCTCCCCAATTCTGCTCTTCGACTGGACCTTGGGAGCTCAGTCCTTTGTTCTGATGTGGATGTGGGTCTCAACTCTTCAATAAAGTAGTCAGGCAAAATTGGTCTCCAGCCTATCAAGATATTCATCAATGTGACTATGGGACAGCCCCTCGCAGTCCTGACTTTCTTGCTCATCTTCTCCCCAATTCTGCTCTTCAACTGGACCCTGGGAGCTCAGTCCCTTGCTCTGATGTGAATGTGGGTTTAAACTCTTCAATAAAGTAGTCTTGAATTTATGGTCTCCAGCCTCTATTTCTGGGATAAGTGAGAATATATGCTTGTGCCATAAGGCCTAACTGGTTCTGTTTTCCTCATTTTATGAAGCTTAAAGATGGAGTTCCAAGTCAATTTTCCTCATTCTTTTATTGCTTTATGTTTTCATAATGAATCCTTACTGCCTCCTATTTAAAATTAACTCAATCTTATGAGTCAAAATTTAGATACTGAAATGAAAATTCTTTCTTTCTTTCTTTCTTTCTTTCTTTCTTTCTTTCTTTCTTTCTTTCTTTCTTTCTTTCTTTCTTTCTTTCTTTTTGAGACATGATTTCTCTGTGTAACAGCCCTAGCTGTTCTGGAACTCACTCTAGAATAAACTGGCATTGAACTCACGGAGATCTTCCTGTCTCTGCCTCCCGAATGCTGGGATTAAAGGCATGTGCCACTATGCCTGTACCAGAACTGAAATTCTTAACGCTGAGTTTCATGTTTACAGTTTTTGAGTGGTCTTTGCTGTTCTTCATCCCCAAGGGCCACTTCTCCTCTTTAGTCTAATTCATTAAAAATGAGTCTTAGATGCCATCCTTATGTTCAGGAAGTTTCTACATCCAAAATAAACAGTGGGAATTTGCCAATGACCTGGAAAGATATAGATAAGGAACAAATAATCACTTAAACATATTTTAGATTATCCATCTAGTAGCCATTCTTGGGGCATTGGGGAGATTATTTCCCTTTTCTTATACTTGTATTTAGGCATAGTCACTTTACAGGCATTTGTTTGGAAATGTAAACTATTTTTTTTTGTAAGGGACAAATTTGTTTTAAGATTCACAATAGTTGAATCTGTGTTGAGAATGCCTTATATCTAGGGAAGCCATTGTAATGGCCTATTATATTAAGCCAGGAATCCTAAGGCTGGGCTTGCAATTTCCCTGGGAAGATTTCATCATACTGCTAAATATGATACATAACTCAGACTCTGAGAAATAGCCTAGTTGGACTTACGGTTGCTATTTATGCTATACCTATTATATGGATCTCACCATATGTTGCACTGAGGAAAAAGGAGACAGAAGTACATGTGCATTAGAATTTCACACTAGTTCCACTAATTAGAGATAATAAGATCTTCACTCATAATTTCACAAACTGTTTTCAGAAATAAACAAAAAAAGTTTAGTAAGTTGCATAAGACAGTGAAGTAGTACAATTTGAACTTGTATGTTTTTGAAAATCCATGTTTTTCAGTGACACAATGCTGACTTCATACAGTAGGGACATTATTGGGGAAAAACAGGCTAGTTTTGACACAGTGCTTTGATACAAAAAGACCAGTCAGAAGGGGAAAAATGATTGAAAACATGGGTTAATTTTCATTGCTTTTTTTTATAATGTCTTTCTATGGGCCTTATATAAGGGGAAAGGCTGGAAAGTCCTTTTGTCTTTTCCATAACTTATTAGCATCAATAACTATGGATGTCATTTCGACCATGACTGGCCAGTCTGTTTCTTTGTTCCCTCCTGTGTCAAAAGCAGCATGACACTGGAAGTCATGAAAGAAAGAGAAGCACAAAAAGAGATGGATTTTCTTATAGAAATGCTAGTCTTGACATTTTTTCTCACTCAGCATATTGGCAATATTTTTTTAATCTCTAATACACACACATACATACATACATACATACATACATACATACACACACACACACACAAGTATGCTTAGTACTGTACCCTTTCCACAAGCAGAGTAATTTAAGAAACACTTAGTTGTTAACTAAGTGAGGTCAGAATATGATAAAATACAGTTTTAGAACTTTCTAATGTCAGACTTCGGTTCTAATTGCCAGCCACAATTTCCATAAACATTAACAAAATCATCAAATATGCCTCAAAATCATGTTAAAAGATCTGATTAGCTGATGGTTATGGGCAATTTTATTCCCCTAAAACACTTTCAAAGTACACTGGTAATTTGAATCACTGAGTTCAACATAACTTTCTGAAAATTGAATCAGATATTTTCTCAAATCACTGTTTTGTCTGATCACTGTATTTAGTTCTACACACTTAGCATTCCTCTAGAAAGGATGTGACAAACTGTCAGAACCACTCTGACTATATAAAACACCATATTTTTTCAAAGGTCTGTTTGCCTTCTTTTCTCTTGCTTAATATGTCAAATATTTAAAAGTTAGATCGAAGCTAGCATTTCATGTTGCTGTTATCTGAAGTCCAAAGTCATTAAATTATAGGTTTTAGAAGTTATGGCATCCCCTACAGGACTGGAATAAATTGCCTGTTTATTTCAGCCAAATATGAAACATGGTAATAGCTTTCAAAGAAGAAATAAAACTAATAGATTTATAAGAGTTAAAAAGTATGTTTTTGTTCTAAAACAGAGAATGTTGCTAAAACTTCCTGTTTCCAGTTAATATGCAACTATTGAGTGGAGATAAAACAGTATTTGACTCTAGAAATTTGTCTAGAATTGTTCTTTCTTATAACTAACAACAAGGCGAGTCTGGTCTGGCAGCATCCATACTCTTCTAACAAGTAATACTCCCTGCATAAACCTTCCACCAAATCATATGGATGACTGCAAATCGAGCTCTCATTTCGTTTCTCAAGGTGGATACAATCTGATGTATTTTTAGAAACTATTTTTTTCACCAGAAAGGGAATATGTATTTCTTTATTTGTTGAATTTAATTATATATTAAAATATACAGTGTTCTCTTCTATTATGAATAATCAGGGCATGCAAATTGCAGGCTTCATTCTTCCACTTTAATATGCTTCATTGGAAGATGAGCAATGATTTGTTTTTTAATCTCTCACATATCGGCCTGAGGGAAAATCGTTTGATCTTTGACAATTAAAGGCCTTAGGATTTAGCTATTATGCAATTAGATAAGGATAATTTTATTAACTTATCTCAAATATCATGGAAATTTGAGATCATACCAGATTATTTAACAAGTCAATTTAGAACTCATATTGCATTTGCATATTTTTCTCTTTTCCCCTCAGAATAAAACTCTTCAGGTGTTAACTCATGAAATGCTTTAAAACCTAAATGTTTCTCTATTACTCCAAACCAAATCAGACATGATTTTTTGCATTTAAGATACTGTAAGTAATTTGCATTTATCATTTACATAGGTGCTAAGAAATTTCTAATCATTGTCTTACTCTATTTAAACATCATTAAGCATTTATAATGCTTATAACAACATCCTGTAACTCACCTCATTAAGTGAGGCTATTTCACTGTTGTTTTTTTGCCAGATTTCATTTATCTTATATGTGTTTTCAGTCATACTTTACACTGAAACACTGGAACTTAACATAAAAGGTCCAGCTCATCATGAGCACCTGTGGATATTGCTGAAATTGTTGAATATCATTGGACTTCAAGCAAAGAAAACAGTAAGCCCTTAAATTATCCCTACATAGTATAAAGAACATTTTTATTTCTCCAAAGAAATATTCAGTAAATCATTTCAGTGGAGAAAAGTTAAAATATTATAGATAACTAACTAGTAGAAAGCATGACAAAAGGTAATTTTATAGCACACATATAATCAGAAGATAGCTGGCTGATAAGGTTTCAAAATAGGATACTGAATGCAGCTGGATATCTGGATTGGCTAGAATCACTGAAATGTGAAAGAACTGCTCAAGATGAACTTCTAAAACTGTCTCTGGCCTTTGCTGCTGTTTCTTCTGATTAGACCAGGAAAAAGGGTGCCTTCCCTTAAGAGAACATCCGGTTGACTTATTGAAGTGCAAATCTGACTGTGTATTAGAGTTAGATACACTGTGGTGTGCTTCTTCCCAAATCAAGCCTAAGTTCCTGACTTAACTAAGTTCTCTTATTCTGCTGCCTTGTCTATTGAGTAGTTAGTAACACCAGAATAGCAGATTGCATGAAGACAATATACAACAGTGTAGGTACAATCTTTACCACATCACATGAAACAAATCCCTTCCCTCCACACATTCACAAACACCAGTATCTTCTTGCAGTTCATAGACTTGCCTTATGATATGACAGTATCACTCTCCTTTCATTGCTGTTACGTGGGTAATTATAATCTTAAAGAATTCCGATGTTACATATAAAGAGGCAGAATAATATCATTACTTAGAAGCATCTCAAATGTTATACTCTCTATTTCCTCTAAAGCCAGGAAGTTCACAGGCTTACAAGATGAATCGGCAGGTAAAGGAGCTTATATCCAAGCCTAAGGATCTGAGTTTGATTTAATTTTGGTGATTCCTGGAATCCACATTGGCAGAAGAAGAGAACTGAACTCTGCAGTCTGTCCACTAACCTCTACATATACATTATGCCTTGCATTCATTCACATATGTGCATGAGCACGCATACACACAATAATGAATAAATATATTTTTAATTTAAAAAATCTTATAGCAGATGAACTTTTGATTAGATTTTTTGTATATTTTTTGTATTATTTTGATTGTATAAAAAAGAAACTATGATGCAAAATGAATCCCATGGAAGAATTGGAAAAAGTTTTACTAGATAAAACTATTACAACCCACAACTATTCTCCATAAATTAGAGCTGTATTTTATTCACATAATTAATTTTCTTAAAAAAGACTGACCACTCTATTTAGTAAGAAAGAAATATTCATTGTCATGATGGTTATTATAGGAATTAGTTTTCAGTTCACTCTTCAACGCAGGATTTGTACACAAGTTACAAATATCATAAAGGTAGAGCAAGCATACTTACTGTTTTCTCCATTTAAAGGTGAGTAAATTGTGATACATAAGCATTGATGAGGACACCAAGTCCTCCACAGAACTGGTAAAGTTGGAGTAGAATACAATTATTTTGATGTGAAATTAACTTCCCATTTTCCCTACTGTTAATATTACCAGCACCAGATTCCTGAAGGACTAATTTGTGATAAACTCAGACATGTAATTTTCTCTCTTTAGAGCGCTGTTTCAATGCTTTGAGAGAAAACAAGATGTGTACTTTAAATTCATCCCAAGGAATACCAACTGCAACCAAGAACATCACTTACATCCATGCAACATGTACACTACTTTACTTTCTAGTTTGATACTTGGACAAGAAAATTGAACTTTTACAACCATTAAGTAGCTTATCTCAAAATCCTAGAGCAGTATTCAGATAAATGGCATCCAGCTCATCTGAGTGTTGAGTTTCCAGATCATAAACTCCTAAAGGGCAGCGTCTACAATTATTTGGCTAACTTTCTATAGCTTGTGACTGTAGAAGCTTAATAAATACTATTTCATGGTAATGGTGATGATGACAAGTTAATGCTCCTCAAAGCACTATCCAACCAGTCAATTTAGTGAAAGTCAAACTGGTCATTGGATGTCATAAAAAAAAAATCAGTCACTTGATTGAATGAATTATTCAAATGGCAGCTGGTTGCTTTTACGCTTGTATAGACATAACATTAAAGTTGCTTTCCATATTGAGAAGAGCTAGGGAGTGGTGCAGGATAGCTAGCTGTTTCTTAGTAGCCAATGGAGTCACATCAGTCAGAAACTTTAAAACAGAAAGCTGGAATCACTACTGAAACTAACAAAAATAGAACAGTATAATGTTAAAGAATCCAATGGCAGAAAATTCTCTGACTTAACTTCTGTTTTAATGTTTTTATATGACATATTTTAATCATAGTCTCTCCCATCCTCTAACTCTTCCTAGATCCTCCCCACCTCTCTACCCACCCAACTCAGTGCTCTATCTCCTTCTCACTCTCTTTCTCTCTCGAAAAAGTAAAATTAATAAAAAAGCAAAAAATTAAAAAAGAGACAAACTAAATAATAGGAACATCAATAAGACCATAAACAGCTCAAAACAAAAAGTAAGCACAGAGTAAAACATGGAAACTGTTTTTTGTTGGCTAACTACTTCTAGACTGTGGTTGACATACACACTGACTGTCCATTGAAGAAAACTGATATCCCACTCCCATCTGGTACTGACTGGAAATATTTCTTGGTTAGGCGTGGGAGCTTCCTCAATTTCTTAACCATGACCTGGTGCAATTAGAATTTAAGTATCCCAGTCAGGAGGATACTATTCATTATCTTTGTCCTACAAAGAATACATATTCATCTTTTCATTAGGAAAATTACAAAGCAGTGCCTTTGAGCAGAGACCAAATAATGAAGATCATCAGAATTTTCTTGATAATAACCTTAGTGTGTCCTTTCCTTCTGTATTAATTATATATGCAACTTTGAAACAAAAACAAAGTCATAGAAGTTGCTCCTGGATTTCAGAACTTACTCTAAAGATATCATAATTGAGGTAGCTTAGTATTCATCAGACTACATTTATAAAGGTCAATGCAATAGAACATATTCTAGAAAAAGAACTCAGAGATCTACAATTAACTGATATTTTAAAAAATTGCTAAGCTAATTCATGTGAAAGGAATATTCTTTTTATTTATTAGATTTTTAAAAAAATACCAATCCAAGTTCTCACTCCCTTCCCTCCTCCCATTCCCTCCACAGACACTCCCACCCCACCCCCATCTAATCCTCAGAGAGGATAAGGCACACTGCCTTGTGGAAGGTCCAAGGCCCTCCCTACTATATCTAGGTTGAGCAAGGTATACATCCAAAGAGAATAGGATACCATAAAAGCCAGTACATGCAGTAGGGATAAATCCTGGTGCTACTGCCAGTGGCCCCTCAGTCTGCCTCAACCATACATCTGTCAACCACATTCAGAGGAATTAGTTTGCTCCTACGTTGGTTCATTCCCTGCCCACCTGGAGTTGGTGAGCTCCCATTAGCTCAGTAGACTGTTTCAATGGGTGAATCCATCATGGTCTTGACCTCCTTGCTCATATTCTCATTCCTTCCACTTTTCAACTGGACTTTGGGAGCTCAGTCCAGTGCTCTGATGTGGGTCTCTGTCTCTGCCTCCATCAGTTGCTGGATGAAAGCTCTATGGTGTAATTTAAGATAATCATCAGTCTGACTACTGTAGTAAAAGGTACAGGCTGTGTCTCACCGCAGCTAGCTTATACTCAAAAAAATTACACACAAACTGTATTCATTAAAATACTGCCTGGCCCATTAGTTTTAACCTCTCTTACATATTAGTTTAATTCATATTTAGTAATCTGTGTATCACCACAAGTCGTGGCTTACTGGCATGAGTCTAATCTATGTCCATCTCAGGTAGGAGCATCATGGCGTCTGGCGTCTTTCCTTCTCCCCAGCCTTCCATTCTCTCTACTCCACCCACATAAGGGTTGCCCTATTCTACAGGCCAGGCAGTCTCTTTATTTAACCAATGAAAGGACAGAAATACAGAAGAACACTCCTACACCAGACTTCAGGGCAAATCAAGCTTGGGCCCTTTCTCCTCTATTGTCCAGGGTCCTAAGTAGGGTCATCCTTTTGAATTCCTGAGAATTTCTCTAGAGCCAGGTTTTTGCTAACCATATAATGGCTCCTGCAATCAAGACATCTCTCTCCTTGCTCTCATCTCTGTCCTTCCTACATCTTCACCATCCCATTCCCTCAAGTTCTCATCTACCTTCCCTCTCTGCCCTCCTCTTCTCCTCCTACCTTTCCCTCTCCCCCAACCACCATGTTCCCAATCCTGTAAGTCAATCCTTTCAGTTTCCAATTTCCATATGGGTCTATATATTTTTTTCTTTGGATTCACCTTATTACTTAACTTATCTAGAATCATGAACTATAGGCTCAATGTCCTTTGTTTATAGCTAGTATCTGCTTATAAGTGAGTATATACTATATTCATCTTTTTGGATCTGGTTTACCTCACTCAGGATAGTGTTTAATTCTATCCATTTGCATGTAAAATTTAAGATGTCATTGTTTTTCACCGCTGAGCAGTATTCTAATGTGTAAATGTTCCACATTTTCTTTATTCATTCTAATGTGTAAATGTGCCACCTTTTCTTTATCCATTTTTGGGTTGAGGGGCATCTAGGTTTTTTCCAGGTTCTGGCTGTTACAAATAATGCTGCTACAAACATAGTTGAACAAATGATTTTGTAGTATGATTGAGCATCTCTTGGGTATATTCCCAAGAGTGGTATTGCTGGATCCTGAGGCAGGTTGAGTTCCAATTTTCTGAGAAACCACCATGCTGATTTCCAAAATGGATGCATAAGTTTGCATTCCCACCAGCATTGGATGAGTGTTCCCCTTGCTCCACATCCTCTCCAGCATAAGCTATAATTAGTGTTTTTGATCTTAGCCATTCTGACAGGTGTGAGATGGTATCTCAGAGTTGTTTTGATTTGTATTTCCCTGATAGCTAAGGAAGTTGAACATTTCCTTAAATATCTTTTGGCTATTTGAAATTCTGTTGATAATTTGATGTTTAGTTCAGTACCCCATTTTTAATTGGGTTATTTAAAATTTTACTGTCTAATTTCTTGAATTCTTTATATATTTTGGAGATCAGTCCTTTATATGATGTGGGGTTGCTGAAGATATTTTCCCATGTTGCTTTTTAAGTTGCTGGAGGAATTCTTGCATTGGTACCTACTCATCTCTTCTTTCAAATGAGGCCGGCAATGTCACTGTGTCTTGGTCCAAACCTTGAAGTGGCTGCCTGAGTCTTTGGTAGTTTTTCTTGGTCTGCTATGTACTGTCAATGTCTGTGTCAGAGAACCTCTGAGTTCTCTATATGCCTACTTTCTTGGTCTTCTCTCCTGGTTTGCTCTCTTGGTGTTCTCTCTTATTCCCTTCAGTGCTGTAGCAAGCTCTTGGTCCCTCTTGAGTCTTCTCAGTATTGGAGTAAGCTGTGTTTCAGAGTTCTACCAAAGTTGCAGGATGATAGGCAGGTTTAGGGGCCAGGTTTGGCTAGTAATTTGGATGGCAGCTGGATGGGTTTGAGTTTGGGGGATCCTAGCCACAGGAAACTCCCTGCTTTCTGGCTAGAAAAGCCAAGGATGTTGGGGAAGGGGCTCGGGTTTTTGTCCCACTGGGGAGGTTCTAGAGAGTGGGATGTCCCACCTTGTGGTTGTTCACTCACCTCTTAAGTCCCCTCAGTATTGGTGTAAGCTGTGTTTCTGAGAGGAACAATGTGCTTAAAAATGGAGACAAGCAACATGTAAAAAACAAAGAATATTTCATGTTTTGGACACTTGCTCAACTATGTTCATAACAGCATTATTCATAAGAGCGAGGACCTGGAAACAACCTAGATGCCCCTCAACCAAAAGATGCATAAAAAAATGTTGTATAGCTACACAGTGGAGTATTACCCAGAGGTGGAAAAAAAACAATGTCATCATGAAATTTGCAGGCCAATGGATGGAAGTAGAAAAAAAATTCTGAGTGAAGTAACCCAGACTCAGAAAGACATATATGGTATGTACTCATTAATAAGTGAATATTAGATGTAAAGCAAAGGATAGACAGACTACAGTCCTCAAACCCAGAGAAGCCAGGCAGCAAGGAGAGCCCTAAGAGGGACACATGGATCTCTCTGGGAAGAGGAAATAGATAAGATGTCCTGGGTAAACCGTGAGTAGATTAGAGGGGAGAGGATGGTGGGATGGGAACATGAGGGATCAGTATGGTCACATTAGGGGTGGTATGGAGGGGGAGAGCAAGTAAAGATATATCTTGATAAAGGGGGCCATTATGGGGTTAGGGAGAAACCTGGTGGCAGGGAAAGTTCCAGAAACCCACAAGGATGACCCCAGCTCAAGAATCCTAGCAATAGTGGAGAAGGTTCCTGAACTGGCCTTCTCCTGTAATCAGATTGGTAACTACCCTAGTTAAAAACTTGAGAGTCTTTTTTTTATTGTTAAAAGAAAAATTTACATTTACTCCCCTTGTCCCGGGCCCTCCCGCTCCCCCACTACCCCACCACCCTCCCCCTACTTCCCTGATATGGGGCAGGATACCCTGCCCTGTGGAAAGCCCAAGGCCCT
>JAQHUG010000329.1:1908232-1974108 GCA_028555095.1 Dicrostonyx torquatus | reverse complement strand
TGTGTGTTTTGATGTTATTGTTTTCCTTTTTGTTGCTATTGTATTGTTAGCTGATATCCTGGCAGTTATTTGTACTATATATCTAATCACTGGTTCTGAGTAGTTAGCTAGGTTTTTTTTTCATAACTCTAGGTTTATAATATACCTTAAATGCTGAAAAAATATATGTTTATATATATATAAAACGATGTATCTCCAGAACACTATCAAATGATTAGGAAGTATAATGTGTTTGCATATCTGTGCATTCTATTATACTTACTCCAATAAAAAATGAGTTGTACTAAATGGTAAGTGCTCGCAAACCTGCATAAAACCTGTCATCCTCCATCCTGAAATTACAAACAGTAAATGGCTGCTGAGATATGGTATGATAAATTTGCTTGTGCATAATTTATCAGTCCTCAGAAATAGTTCATTACTATAAATATACTGGTCTAACAAAGTGAAGTTCTTTTAAAAGACCATTTAAATAAATGAAATGCTAATCACTTATTTGTGATATAAAAACATAACTTTATGAACATCCTCTTTATTTAGAGTCAAAGCAGAAATATTTTTGTGTAATTCCTAGAAATTCAAGGTCTTAAGAGTGTCCACTGAGGAGAGACAGTATTATTGTGTTCAAACTCAGAGAGAAAAATCTTGGGGGGTATAAAATAGCTTTGAAATTGATGGGTTCTGTCATTAAGCATGAATCCTTGACAAATATCTTTGATTTCAGAGATTGTAAATCCATGCAACACTGAAAGAAACCATTTACGAAACTGAGATATTGATTGTGCTCATCTATATAGTGATTACTTTCTTCTGCAGTCTGGTCAGTGTGCACAAGCACTGCATAGGAGAAAAGTAAAAAAAAATAATAATTTTTTTTGGGTCTTCAGCTTTCTACTCTGAGTTCCTTACTAAAAGAGCAAGACTTGTATGTATAGATACACTATAAGTTAATAATGCTAATCCATTTATACATATGGAATGTAGTGTGAAGATTCAAAATTAATAAAACCTGATGCCAACTTACAAGACTCTCAATCACTTTTGGAAAAGACATATACATATACATAAATAATCCACCTGAAGGCATTCAGTTAAAAACTTAATGAGAACATCAGGCCCAGGACTCAAATTTTAAGTGTTTCATTTCTTTAATTTTCTGAAGAAACAAAAACAGAAAGTAAATCAATATGACTAAAGCATGTAACCTGAAAAATTGAAAATGAGACCTCTGTGCAAATAATGAGTCAACAACAATTAGTTCTGGAGCTAAAAGTACATTGGTGAATTAATGTTTTCCATTACTCTTTTAACAAGGTATCCCATACTTTAGGTGTTGTTATTTAAAGAACTTTTTTTTTCCAGAAAAGTGTCATATTCGTTGAACTCAAATATATGACTGTCTCCCAAGTCCTGGCCTTAAAAGCTTGCACTTCCACACCCAACACTATAACCTAATTTTACATGCAAGTAGAAATATATATATATGTGTGTGTGTGTGTGTGTGTGTGTGCAATATGTAATCAGATTAGGTCAAATAGTATTAGTTTGTTGCACCACAGATATATATCAGTTGAGTTGAACTTTATTATGGTTCTGCTATGAGCTATTTAAATGAACTGAGTATTAGGAAGAATGTGTATGGCACTTTGAGGATATTATAGACAGGGGTGTGGCTGTAGTGCTGCGAAAGAAGATAATGGGAAGATGTAGTCAAATGAAGAAACATTCTGTTGAATATTGTAAGCACTTTTAATGACCATCAGCACTACAGGAGAACTCACTAAAGGGTATTCAACAAAAAAGTAACATAATGTTGTAAAAGGAACGGCTGTGTTCCCAGCACCGGAGAGGAGTGCTAGCCCTTTGTCCTGTCCGGCTCCCAGTGCTGGTGGGCTAGCTTACATTCGAAGTAACAACACGAAAATTGTATTCATTTAAATACTGCCTGGCCCATTATCTCTAGCTTCTTCTTGGCTAATTCTTACATCTTGCTTTAACCCATATCTAGAAATCTGTGTGTCACCACGAGGTGGTGGCTTACGGGAAGATTCTAACCTACATCCATCTTGGGCAGGATTATCATGGTGTGTGGCATTTTCCTTTCTCCCCAGCCTTCCGTTCTCTCTACTCAGCCCACCTAAGGGCTGACCTATCCTACAGGCCAAGGCAGCTTCTTTATTAACCAATGAAATCAACACAAAATATAGAAGAACTCTCCTACACCAAAATAATTTGACTTTCTTCTTAAAATCGTTCAGCTTTTAACATTACTATAAGCTGTACCTTAAATTCTTACCAACATGAAAACATAAACATGAGCTGAACAAGTACAATAGACATGCTAACATGGATGGAGGAAAGCCCATGAAGCCCCAACCCTACACAAAGATCTAAGGACTCCAGAGAAAAGGACAAATAATCTTCCCCAGGGAAAAACACATCAATTGGTTTTCCAATACCAAATGGTCAGCTTGAAAACACATATATACAAGTACCTTTATGCAGAGTCAGCAGGTTGTAAATATACATTCATATTCATATACATATGAATATATATATATATGTTGTGGGAGGTCCTTTTGTCTATGTATTGCTTTTTATTGGTTAATGAATAAAGAACTGCTTTGAGCCTATGGCAGGGAAGAACATAACTAGGCAGGGAGAGGTAGGCTGTATGCTGGGAGAAAGAAGGGTGGGGTCAGAGGGAAGTCATGGAGCTACTGCCAGAATCAGACATGCCAAAACTTTGCTGGTAAGCTACTGCAACATGGTGATACACAGATTGATAGAATGGGTTAAATTAATGTGTAAGAGTTATCCAATAAGAAGCTAGAGCTAATGGGTCAAACAATGATTTAATTAATTCAGTTTCTGTGTGATTGTTTTGGGGCTAAGTGGCCAGGAGCGAACAAGCAACCTCATTACAACATATGTGTGTGTGTGTGTGTGTGTGTGTGTGTGTGTGTGTGTGGTAATAGCAATTAAGGAGAAGAGACCACGAGTTTGAAATTGAGTATGGAAGGGTATATGGGAGAGTTTGGAGGGAGAAAAACAAAAGGGAAAATGATGTAATTTTTTATTTATTCTGTTCTCAAAACTGAATATTTTTGAGATTTTTTAAACTGTTTTTATTAAGCCATTTATTTTTCTCTGCTCCCCTCCATTCCTCCCCCTCCCCTTCCATTTTTGAGATTATAATTACATCATTTTCCCTTTTCTTGTAATGATCTAAAACGTCAAGCTAAGAAAAGCTCTATGAAGCAATAAGCATGACTTGTGAAACTTAGAAGGTAACTAACTATCTCTATCACAAGAGAGTACTGATACAGTGAAAACCACAAAGGTCACTATAGCCTTTCAGAATTTCTAAAAAGGAAAGAGAAAAGAAAAAGTGATTATTTAAGAAGATAATGGATCCAAATCCCCTGAATTTGAGAATCTTGGATGTTCAAATCCAAAAAGTTTAATTAGAAGAAATAATATAATAGCAACATTATTTATTATTACAAAACTATGGAATAAACTAAAGATAAATGAATTTAAAATGGTACATATACACAATGGAGTATTAGTCTTAGGAGGAATGGAATTCTGAAACATTACACAGTATGAGTTAAACTTGGAGACATTACGCTATGTGAAATAAGATAGTAATAATAGGATTAACCTTGCATGAATAATATTGAACTTAGAGTTGTGGTTGTCAGAGAATGATACAGGAAAATGGGCTTATTGTCTTATAGGTACCGATTTTGCTGTTAGCAAAGTTGAATGTTTTTGAAATGGGTGGAAATAATTACAGCACAAACTTGTGAATGTTCTCAATCCAATGAGTTGTCTGACCTAGCAAAATATAACCATGGGTTAAAAAAAGAAGGTGGGGGCATTGATGTAAGTGTAACCAACCATTTTCTGATTACATTTAAGTCCCTCTTCACAGAAATAAACTCATGCCTGGTACTGTAAGTCTTTCCCAAACCCCATGGCATGTAAACCTAATACTATTTTGCTAAATGGGCATGATATCAACCTTACTTTTAAGTATATACCTCAATACTCATGGATTACTGCACCTTTCATTATCAAAATTCCTTTTGGAAGATGATGGCAGTTACTAAAGACTCACAACGAATCAAAGTGTCTATGGAGTATAAATATATCCATAAAAAAAGGATATGGGGTTTATATCCATTGCTCCCTAAAATGCAGGAAAATATTCAGAGGAGAACGTGGAAATACTGTAAAATCATAAGGTCAGAGAGAACTGAGGTATCATTTGGACGTGACAGGACCAATGCACACATGCAAACATGAAATCATTGCAGCTGTGGTTGACTGCACAAAATCAAGCCAGTCATAATTTTAGAATCCTCATGGGAAGGACTATAGACAACTGGCAACTAGTAGGGAAGAGAGAGTCATTTTTCTTTAGAGATGTGGTCCCTGCTAAGTTAACCATTTTCTAGTGTTTATTATCACACACACACACACACACACACACTCACTCACACACATGGGCAGAACTGAATAGGCTTTGTGGGTAAATAAAAAGAGGGAGGATGTGAAGTTGGGAGTAGGATGTGGGAAGGAAACAGAGTTTTTCTGTGCAACAGGCCTGACTATTCTGGAACTTGCTCTTTAGACCAGACAGGCCTCGAACTCACAAAAATCTACTTGCCTTTGCCACCCGAGTGCCGGAATTAAAGGATTGTGCCACCACTGCTAGGCTACCAGCAGTGTTTCATGAAACTCACCTGAGTAGTTCTTAAAATGGATGGATTTTAGACATAAAGTTTCCCCAGCACAATACTTATCTCTTTGTAGAAGAATTCCAGATATTATAAGAGTACTTAATAAGGAAGGCTCCAGTTCAATTCCAGTCAGATCCTACCAACCCCGGTGAATGAAGTGTAGGGTGTCTTCAGTCATAGGGTCTTAACATTCAAGTTCTAGAATACAATCAAGATAATGGCAATATCATATATTGTTTTAGAATTTTCTTGGACTCTGATAACCAAAAACTTAGGAGGTATGTTGATTTCCACTTTTCAGAGAAATTGCTACAATTGTACAAAGTGGCTGTACAAGTTTGCACTCCCACCAGCAATATAGGAGTGTAGAATGTATGTTTTAATAGTCTCCCCTCTAGAACTGCTTCTCTCTCCTTTGCTATTTTCTGGGCTTTAGCAGTTAGTTTGGATTGTGTACTGTAATATAAAAATTTGGAGCTAAGATTCACAAACAAGAAAGAAAAACGGGGCATTTGTCTATCTAAATACTGGTTCCTTCTCTCAGTTTAGTATCTCCCAGTATTTAAGGGAGATAATCTTCCAAGAGAAAAAGATAAACAATAGTCCTACCCTACAATGATACTGCCAATGTTGCAGTAGTGAGCATTTGATCTTGTAGGTTATCAATAGCTGTCTAATTGGACTAAAATCCAACTTAATGGGAGAGAATTAATGACTGGTACTATAAACATAATCAACTACCAGTTGCTGAAGTGATCATGCAGAACATAACTCTTAAATTTATCCAAAGTAATATAACATTATTATGTTATTATTATTATTATTATTATTTACTTACCTTTATATCACAGGTATCTGTAATTCTTACCAACTAATGTGTGTCTGTCTCCAGTGGCAGCTCCATGGCTTCTCCCTAATTATTCCTCCTTTCTCCCAGCACTGAGTCCAGTTTTCCCCACCTAGCTCTGTTCCCTTATAGCTCTCCTATAGGCCCAAAGCAGTTCCTTTATTAACCAATTGTATTCACAGCATACAGAGGGAAATTCCAATAAGTCATGCCATTGTGAAAGGGATGCTTACAAGAGTCCACCGCCTAATTGAAAAGCTACAGGCAGTCAACCAATTCAGAGAGAAGGAGAATCAGTTTCCTCCTTGGATGATCCCTCCTGATATGTTATCTAATCCCAAGTGATCAGCCCTAAACACATCTACATATAAGCAAGCTAAATGTACTCAGTACAATGCATGCATGCATGCACACACTCATGTTCACACAACTAATGATTATAGAGGAGGTTTTGAGTTTGAGGAGTGGAGAAAGATGGGAGGAATGAAGGGAGAGAGGTGGACCCGAAATGAAACATGGGGTGGAAATGGTGTAAATAGTGCACTAATTAATAAGTGAAATATTTAATTACACATTTCCTATACTTTCCTAAGAATCTTACATATTTTGACTTGTATACATTTCATAAGAACACTATTATTACCTATTGATGTAGATTCAACTAATATTCCCAAAATAAGAGAATCATTTAACAAAAGACTTAAATACCTTGTTCCAAATTTCACAAAATGGATTGTGACCCCTATAAATTATGCTAAGTGAGCCTAATTCCTAACTAGTGTAGTGCTGTTGCTGCATGATGCTATGGCATATACATGACATAGTTACATGAATATCTAAATAATATTTTATTTTTCATTAAAAATTCAAATGCTATAATACAGTGTTGACCATAGTGATCTTTTGGAGTCTTTACTTCGTTTTTCTATCAAGATTTTATGTTCTTATTTAAGAAGGGTAAAAGCTGTGGTTTTACATTATGCGCCTTCATGTTCTTTAGGTTTATTATAAATTACTTCATTATTTTCTTACATCATGACTTTTAAAAGCTGGAGTCGGGCTCTCAATATTTCTCAGTGGTTAAAGGCACTGACTATCTTGCCTAAAGGCCTAAGTTTGAACCCTAAGTACCACATGTTGGAAGGAGAGAACAAGCACACACCAGTTCATATATTGACCACTACACCTCCATAGTAATTACCCCAATTATATACAAATATACACACGGAAATAAACTGTAATACAATTGTTTAAGAAACAAGAAAAGAAAAAATACAATATCACATCAAGAGAGTAGCATAAAGAGTGTAAGAGCTAGAAGATGGTGAGAGTCCCATGCAGTGCTGTCTCCAAACATGATATGGCTGTTGTGATAATTAACTTACACCAGATATATCTATGTACATAACCTCTATACAGGATGAAGCCAGAGTTTCAGCACTGAATCAGAAGAGACTCAGAGGAGCCCATTCTTAGCTGAGGAGCTTTTAGTAAGTAATGATTGGAGTCATTTTTTTAAACATAAGACTATGGCTTATTGTACATGCTCCAGTGTATGATCCCATGCATGTGTATATGGCCAGTATAATTGGATTCCATAGAATATACAAAAAAGAGAACATTAATCTGGGAATGGCGTATTTGGGGAGTGTAGGTAGAGGGAATGAAGTGTAGATAGGATGAAAAAATACACTGTATACACATGTATAAAATTCTCAAATAAATAAATAATTTTTAAAAATGTTTTGTCACTTACAACCTCTCCTTGAACCCCTCCCATGTCCTCCTTTGTCTCTCAAGCTGATGGTCACTTTTTCTTTTATTATTATTGCTACATATGTACATATATATATATACATACATATAATGTATGCGTATCTGAATGAATATGTTTTTTTTCTCAGTGTGTATACAGTTTCAGAATTGACCACTTTACCCTGGACAGCCAATAAGAGGGCTCATCCCTGGAAGAGGATACTTCTAATTGCATCAGTTATTAATTGCCCATAGTTCTTTATTGGGGACCAGGACCACAAAAACTTTCCCCCTTCTATATTACCATATCCACTGATATTGCCATTGTTCTGGTCTTGTTTATGAAGTCGTTTATAGGACAGATGTTCACACTGTGGCTCTTACAGTCTTCCTACTCTCTCTTTGTAATGTTCCATGAGCTGTAGATGCAGAGTTGTAATTTATCCACTCTGGCTGGCCTGCCCATAATTTGTTGTTCTTTGCATGGTTCCCAGCTTTTGGGTCTTTGTAACAGTCTCCATTTGTTGTGAATGCAGTGTTCTTTGATAAGGAATGATAGCTACACTTCTCTGTGAGTATGAGGATAAGAATTAAAATGTAGTAAGGAATTATGATGGTCTAGCAATGTAGAAATACAGATTATTTTCTAAAGTTCATTACCTCACTAGCCCATTTTCTAAGTTTCCAGTAATACACAATTTTCCTCCTTTTGAGTGGGCAGTGAGTCTCATTAGATAGCAATTGGTTGCCATATACATGTGAGTGCCACTTACTGCAACTTCATGCATTCCTTTTCATACTGGTAATTGTTTGTCTTTATATGTGTTTCAGCTGTGTAGGACACTAATTGCTTCCTTCCCTTGGCTGTTTGCATATTATTTTCTGGACCCATAGAATCTATATCAAAAGAATGTGCATTTCACATCAGATCCAGTTTGAATCATCCAAGTATACAGTGTCTAACTGTGTATGGTCTTCAGCAATGGGGGCCTGGTGTAGGAGGTTCTTCTGTTTATGTGTTGCTTTCATTGGTTAATCAATAAAGAAACTGCTTGGCCTGATAGGGCAAAACTTAGGTAGGTGGAGAAGACAGAAAAGAATTCTGGGAGAAAGAAAGCAGAGTGAGAAAGCTGCCATGGAGACACCAGGAAAGACATGCTAAATCTTTCCTGGTAAGCCACAACCTCATGGTGAACACTGATTTTATAGAAATGGGTAAAATCAAGATGTAAGAGTTAGCTAGAGATAATGGGCCATGCATTGTTTAAATGAAAACAGTTTCTGAGTGATTATTTTGGGTATAAGCTAGTGGTGGCTGGAACAAAGGGCTCTGCTCCCTCAACAGAGGCCTACCCTCAACTCCCAAGGTGTAACCAAGGAAACATTAAGTCTATTTTGTTTGGGGGTTCACTTGAAATACCCTGAACAACCATTGAAAAGGAGGGCTTCTCTTGCCTAGTACTGAGGTTTTTATTTGTACCCTAAAATGTGTTGTGTATAAGTATATTTTGGTTTTGATTTTTCAAGACAGGGTTTCTTTGTATAACAACTTTAGCTGTCATAGAACACACTCTGTAGACCAGGCTGGCCTTGAACTTACAGAGATCTGCCTGCCTATGCCTCCTGTGTGCTGGTATTAAAGGTATGTATCATGCTACCTGGCTGTTGTGCATAATTTTAGGAAAACATAAAATTATTCCTTGAAGATTTATCAAACAACCTTCATATTATTTACCCTCCATCCCTGATTCCCCTTCTATACAGACCTCATTCCCTCTCCTCCAGTTGAAAGCCCCTCCCTGTTATTCTTCATAACTTCATAACACCTGTATCCTTCTATTTGCCTCCAAAGCTCCCTGCCCCTAACGATGGTTCCTTTATTTAATCTTGGTTTCTGTAGTTACTCCATGTTGTATGTTAATGACTGAAGAGCTTGAATCATAGAAGATAGTGAACTTGCATCATCTGTCTTTTTGGATATGGGCTACTTCACTCAACATAGTGTTTTCTAATTCCATCCATTTACCTAAATGTTCATTTTTAAATTTTCTTTACACCTGAATAGTATTCCATATTGCATATTTAACTCGGTTTCATTATACATTCATAAGTTGAAGGACATTTAGATTAATTTCATTTCCTGGCTATTATGAATAGAGAAGCTATGAACATTGCTGGACAAAATGCTGGAATAGGATTCTGGTTCCTTTAAGCATATGCCAAGAAGTGGTATAGCTGTGTCATATGGTAAATTACTTTTGAGGTTTTTAGAAAATTCTCCACAATGATTTCCAGAGTGTCTAGATCACTTTGAAATCTCACCAACAGTGAATGTGGGTTTGCTTTTTCTTGCATCTTCTCCAGCATTTTAATGAATTGATTTGTGGATCTTAGTCACTCTAACAGGGGTGAGGTGGAATCTCAAAGCTGTTTTAATTTGCATTTTCCTAGTAGCTAAAGCTCATAAATAGCTTTTGAGGTAATTGCAAACCAGTTTTATTTCTTCTCTTCAGAACTCTGTTTAAATTTCTAGTCATTTTTAATTGTGTCTTTCGTTTAGACTCCTAATTCATTTCTAGTTGGCTCATTTGAACTTCACCTTTTTTCTGGTTCTTTGTATATGCTGAATCCTCTGTGAGATGAATAGCTGGCAAAGACTTCCTCTGATTCTTTGGGTTTCTTCTTCATTCAATTGGTTACTTCCTTAGCTGCAGAAGTGTTTTTCGTTTATGAGGTCCCAGACTTTATATATTCATCTTAATTCCTGGGCAAAAGGAGTCCTGGTCAGAAAGTTTGTTCCTACATCTATATCTTGTAGGGTATCGTCTTTGCTTTCTTATAAAAGTTTTAGTATTTTAAGTTTAAAATTGAGTTCTTTGATCTTGGATCTCATTTTGGTGCAGGAAAACAAACATATTTCTATCTTCTGCATCTGGACAACCAGTTTTCTCAGCACCATTTTTACTGCTTATTTTTATTGTGCTCTTTTTGTCAAATATTAAATGATTGTAGTTACAACTACTCATATTTTACCTTCAGTTTTATTTCATTGGTCGATATGTCTGTTTTGTGCAAATATCCTACTCTTTTTATTATTATATTTATATTACATGACCTGAAGGTCTTGAAAGAAAATCCCTCCAGTTTTCTTTTTGCTTTGAATTACTCTGGCTATTCAGGGACTTTTCTGGTTCCAAATTAATTTTAGAAGGCTTTTTTTTTTATATTTCTGTGAAGAATATTGTTGGTGTTTTGATAAAGATTCCACTGAAACTGTAAAGGGCTTTTGATATTGGTCAATTTTATAATATTAATTCTACAAATCCAAGAACAAGAGATGTCTTTCCACTTCTCAATCTTGTTCTTCAGACACTTGAACTTTTCATTGTAGAGATCATGCACTTTCTTAGTTAATTTTAGTCAAAGCTCCTTTATTGTCTTTGATGCTATTGTAAATGACCTCTTAGTGTTTTTGTTGGTGGTGTTTAGACAGGCTGCTGAATATTATAAGTTTATCTTCATACCTTGCCACTTCTCTGAAATTATTGATTGTTTCTAGAATATTTGTGGTTGGATTGACTGGATTCCTTAAGAATATAGTAAGATTTGATAACAGGGATTGTCTGAATTCTTCTTTTATTATTTGTATCCCCTTAATTTCCGTCCATTGACTTATTACTCAGGCTATTATTTCCAGCAATGTATGGAAAAGGAGTGCAGATAGTGGGCAACCCTGTATCATTTCTGGTTTAATGGGAATTGCTTTGAATTTTTTATCAATTAAGGATGATGCTGGCTGTGGGTTTGTCATATATAGACTTATTTTGTTGAGTGTTTCTCCCCTTCAGTATGATGTTTATAATTAAGTCATGTTGGATTATGTCAAAAGCTTTTTATACATCTATTGGTTTTTATCTTTATTTAAGTACATTTGTATGGTTTAGTATGTTTATTAATTTATATATGCTAAACCAATCTTGCATTTTTTGGATAAATTCAACTTGATCATGGTAGATGATCTTCTTGATCTGTGCTTGTATTTCATCTGCTACTTTTTTAAAAAAAAATACTTTTTACATCCATGTTTATGAAGGATAGTGCTCTGTGGTTTTGTTTTTGTTGTGGTTTTACCTGGTTGGGATATTAAAATATAATGGCTTTATAAACAAATTTTGGAGTCATTCTTTTGCTTCTTACTTTTTTCTTTTCTGTTTTTTTTTTGTCTTTAAGAGTTTAAGAAGAATTGGTGGTAGTTCTTTGAAAATTTGGTAAAATTTTTCTGTGACTCCATCTGGACCTGATTTTTGTTTGTTTGTTTCTTTGCTTTCTTCAGGAGGCCTTTTATTGTTACAATCTCCTCCTTTTTATGGGCTTATTTTAGTTGTTGAGTTCTTCATGGTTTAATTTTAGTTGTTTAGATAAAGCAAGAAATACATTCTTTTCTTGAGGATTTCTAACATCATGGAATATAAGATTCTTAAAGTATTCCCTTATAATATTCTATACTTTTTAATGAGTATTGTAATGTTTAACCATTAATTTCTGGCTCTTTTTACTTGGATCATCTTTTATTTCTTTTGTTTAATTAGGTCAATTTTGGTTGAGGTCAATCTTGCTTATCTTCTCAAAGATCTAGCTCTTAAATTTATTGATTCTTTTTATTGTTTTCTTTGTTTATATCACATTGTAATTCCTAGTAATTGCTCTTTAAGTCCATGAATTAAGAACTCTGCAATCTGCATTTTAAGGCATCCTTGGATAACTGATATATATTGAAATGATTATACTTTATGGATTCCATAAAGTCCATCACATACAGTCAAATTCATAAAGTTTAGCATACTTTTATATATATGGCTGTGATTTCAGCTATATTGGAAACATACTAATTGATGACTGCGATTTCTTTTAAAAGACTTTTCACAAAAAGTCAACATGCTATATAATTAAGAAAGGAAGGCATTTTGAAGCCAATCACAAAGAAGTGAATTCCAGGCATAGCAATGCACACCTTTAATTAAAGTATTCAAGAGGCTGAGATAGGCAGATGTTTTTTGAGTTTGAGGCACGCCTGTACTACATAGAGAGGACAATCAGAGTTGTGTAGAGAAACCCTGTCCCAAAAATGGAAGAGAAAATGAAGAGACTCTCTCAAAGTATCATAATAGAGTGCTTTAAAACTTTAGAAGTGGGTAAATGTATCACATTCTCCTCATCTATTCTTCAGTTGAGGGGCCTCTAGGTTCTATCTATTACAAATAATACTGCTATAAACACAGATGAACAAATGTCCCTGTAGTATGATTGAGCAACCTTTGGGTATGTGCCCAAGAACAGGCACAGGCACAAGCTACACCAATTGGAAGAAAAGATGAGTAAATGCCGGTGTAAAAATTCATGCAACTGCAAATGTATGGAACTAGAAAAAAAACATCCTGAGTGAGGTAACCCAGACCCAGAAAGATGAGCATGATGTGTACCCACTCATAGGTGAATACTAGCTGTAAAGTAAAGTATAAGGAGCCTATAGTCCATGACCCCAGAGAAGCTAAGTAACAAGGAGAACCCTAAGAGAAACATACTTGTATCCCCATTGGAAGAGGAAATGGACACGATAAAATAGACACTGAGAAAATTAGGAGCATGGGGGTGGGGGGAGAAAGGAAGGCAGAAAAGGAGGAGGAGGGGAGAAGGGGAGGGGAAGGAGAACTAGAGGGAACTGGATGGTAGACATGGGAGAAGTACAGAGATGGAGAATAAGGAAAGAGAAGTCTTAATTGAGGGAGCCATTATGGGGCTAGCAAGAAACCTAGCACTAGAGAAATTCCCAGGACTCCATAATGATGACCCCAGCTAAGACACTAAGCAATAGTAAAGATGGTGCCTGAACAGGCATTGCGCTGTAATCAGATTGTTGACTATATTAAATGTCATCATAGAACATACATCCAGGCACTGATGAAAGCAGATGCAGAGAACCACAGCAGTGAATTGGGCTGAACTCCCAAAGTCTAGTCAAAAAGAGAGAGGAGCGAGAATACGAGCAACAAGTTCAAGACCATGATGGGGATTCCCACTGAAACAGATTACTTGACCTAATAGAAGCCTTCCAACTCAGACCTGACAGTGAGGGAACAAGCATAAGACCAAACTAGACACTGTGATTGTGGGTGACAGTTGTATGGCTGGGGCAGACTGCGGGGTCACTGGCAGTGAGAACAGGATTTATCCCTACTGTTTGTTCTGGCTTTGTGGAATCCATACTCTTTGGAGGGTTATCTTACTCAGCCTAGATATAGGGGGTAGGGTCTTGGTCCTGTCTCAGAGCAATGTGCTAGATTTTGGTGACTCCCTATGGGAAGCCTTCCCCTCTCTGAAGAGTAGATGGGGGAGTGGAATGGGGATGGGAGGGGCTGGGAGGGGACAAAAGGTGGAGGGAACAGGAGTAGGAAAGGGAATGGGAAATGGATTTGGCATGTAAAATGAGAAAAAAATATTTTAAAAATAAATTAAGAAAAAAGATTTATAAACTCAGTAAAACAATAAAAAATTGAAAGTGTAGTTTGGGACAGATAATTTCATGTAACTTAGTATTTTTGCTTTTATATGAGTACTGGACATCTACATTGTGTTTTGCCAATATATTTTGGAAGTACTTCTGACAAAATGATATCAGATGAAAATTTTTCTCATTTACATAGAATTAGAAATAAATGAAAATTAATGACTTTCTCAGATAACCCTTGGTGGACTCAAAAATTCTTTATTTAAAAAATCTGTAAGGCTTTTCACTATACACACTCCTTTCTGCACACCATCTGTTCAGTATTTTTGTGCATTTCAGGTCCTATCTCAGTAACAGAGGGATCAGAGATGTGAAATTTTAGACTATTTAAAAACATTGAAACCTTTAAAATGTACTCTACTACTACACCATTGCATGTGGATTATTGTCTAAAAAGGGTAAATTGTAGTCAGTGAAACAATCAATATTATGCAGTCATTCAAATCTTTGTTGATGCTGTTTGTCTTGATGCACACACCACATTTGTAACTTTCCAACAGTATAATTGAGCTTCTTGATATACCTTACAGAGTGTATTGTAAATATCACCAAAGCTTGTAAACAATTAATCTTAATAAGGCTTCATCATAAACTTTTACTTGGGGACTATTTAATTTTCTAACTTTTTAAAAGATTTATTTATATTATGCAGTGTTATACCTGCATGGATGCCTGTAGGTCAGAAGAGGTCAAAACATTTAATTACAGATGGTTGTGAGCCACCATGTGGTTGCTGGGAATTGAAATCAGGACCTCTGGAAAAGCAGCCAGTGCTTTTAACTTACAAGCCATCTCTCTAGTTGCCTAATTTTCTAACTTTTATATGCCAGTATAATTTTTCAGATGGGAAGCCTTAAAAATTCAGTTTTAGATGTTTAAATGTGTATTTAAAATGAGAGACCATTTGTCCCAAGGGTTACAATTTCTCTCTTCCAAAGGTCTAAAATTAATCTGTATCTGAGATTCAAAAGACTAGAATGTTAAGAAAATCTATTTTCAGAAACTATTTTACTAAATTAAGCATCAAAAATTTAAATTCTCATGACATTTTTCCATAGTATGATACCTGAAAAATAATTGAGTGATTACACTTTATTGTTAAATATTCAGCATTTCAGAAGGCACTTTTAAATCAATTTATGTACTGACTCTTGAGAATATTTTAAATCTAACATCAACATTCTATCAGAGAAAAATTGCTTTTCTCCTTAGGTATGGCAAAAGAAGCCATGGAAAATTAACATTATGTAATTTAAAAGTAAAAAATAAATGATGTAATGCTCTCTTCTCCCTGCAATACAAAAAGATGAACTAGAAACTTCATTGCTGCAGCTCTTAATTGCTGAATCAATTTACGACTTAGTAAAATGAATTGGATGTCAATCTTTTTAAATAAGTATGAATAGAACCGGTATTTTAACAAACACCTTCTTCCAGGAAGGTCAGCAAATCCTTAAGGCAAAATGTCTAATAGATATTACTAAACATACAAGGTCTGGATGTATTGCTTCTTGACATGATCTTAAATGAAATGATTTTCACTGGTGCTTGAAGGTCAACTCAACTACTTTTGATATAGCATCTGTGACAGGATCATTTTTGATGAACTGCTGAGCTCTTGGTCAGAAAATTAATATGCTCTCATCAATATAATATAGAGCTGGTGGGAAAGAAGAAAAGAAAATATCTGTGTTGTTAAGGGAACTTGCATCAGAATTGGCTCCTATATACAGTTGTTTTCCTTGTGGACAAGAAAGCACAAAATGCCTCTCTTGGACACCTAATGAGGATATGATAGACTCTGTGTTTCCTAATTTGAATATTCAGACATCATGCCATTAGTACACAGCATCATGATGTTCAAACATCTCCCAAGTAGCTGAATGCTGCTTTTCAAAGTGCCCTTGGCTCCCAAACAGCTGAAAAGACACTGGTGAGCAGATGGCCATTGTGTGATGAAAAGTCTAATTGTGTTTGCCTTCTCTAATGGAGAGACAGCCAGGACAGTCAGGCAGGTCATGGCATGTGGGTAGGACTATCATACTGTGTCTGAAGAGAAATTTGGGAAGCTTAGTTGGATAGCTAATGACACAACTTACAGGGCCCCAGGCTGAGTCTGTACCTGCAAACATTAGGAAGGAAAGCAATGAAGCATTAAGCCAGAAAACACAGGTCCATAAGCCCTCTAAACACTACCCAACAGCACAGGAGCATTGAAATCAGATAGAATTGTGCTTTGCATTGCAGCTGCACCAACATAAAAAACTGCATGACACTAGGGAATCTAAATCAGCTAAGTTGTAGTCTTCTGAAGAATAAAGAGATCACAAGAACCATGCTGTCTGTTGCTGTGAGAATACCATGAAACAACATAAATATACACAACACCAAAAAATAGCATTGCTTCATGATAAGAGTTCAGTAAATTTTAACATGCTTTAGCAATATCTGGAGAATGCAGGCAAAAGTATATCTTATGCTGCTTTCCCTAGGAGTAGAGCTTGACATGGTGATGATTTAAAACTAATAGAAGTGGCCATTGCAGGACTATCTCCCACCTTTGTTCTATAAAAATCCGTAGGGATCTCACAAACTGACTGTCCGCATCAAATCCCATTTTGTATTCAATGAGTCTGTGCTAGTAGCTTGAAATCAGCTATGACATTTTACCTAACAAAGGCTATAATCAATCCCCTCCCCTTACCCATTTCAGAAAATTGTCAAGCATTTAGTACACTCTTGCTTGTAATTAAATTGCAAAAACTATTTATAAGCCTATTTATAAACTCCTACATAGGATTTACAAGGTGACATAAAGGCTAAGTGGGGAAATTGCCAAGTATCTGCGAACAGCTGGGAGATCCAAGTTCTTCAAGTGACCTTTTTGAAATTATTTTTTAAAATTTCTCTGTGTGTGCCATTAAAATTTGTTTTGTTTGTGCCATATTTATGGTGTATACGTTTGTGTGTGTGTGTATATATATATATATATATATATATATATATATATATACATGAACATATGACACACACACAGTAAGCAAGGAAGGATGCACCCACAGACAGAGGAGAGAAGAGGAAGAGTAGTTGCATAAACATAAATGTATGTGCATGGGAGTTGAGGCCAGAATATGACACCAGGTGACTTATGTCAAATAGATAATTTCTCCACTTTGGTTTGGAAACAAGGTTTCTCACGGAACCAGGGGTTTGCTGATTGCCTAGTTTCTGGGAGCCTTCTATCTTCCTATCCCTTAACACTGGCATTAGAAATGCTCGTTGCCATACGTGGCTTTTTTTTCATGGGCACTAGAGACCTGAAGTCAAGTCTCGACTGAGAAGATTGAGCAGGGAATCACCAACCATGCTGAACACAGAAATTACCATGGTTGGCTTCCTCAGAAGGGTTCTGTACATTCCTCAAATACAGTTTCAGGTTAGTGGAGCTTATTTCCATAAGAAAGTAATCAAATTCACTAGAAAATGATTTCAAACCATGCCAAGAGTTCCTATAAACCAGGTTTACCCAGTGTTGTACAAAATCCAACTTTGTGGATACCATTAGAAGGTAGGTCTCATGGAGAATATGGAAACATCAGTCCTAAGGACTCTTTTAGTGTTTCAAAACAATGATATCAAATAAATTTGGTCTTACAAATCTTCAAATATCAGAGAAACAGAACAAAATAAAAAAGAAACACTCAAAATTTATTTTCCAAATTCACCAAATCCTTCATAAAATTGGAACAAAAATTTTGATTATCCCCCTGCAGGTGTTGCTCCATCCCAACAACACGATGAGTTCAGCTTCATAAAAAACCACATGCTATTATTGATGGAATATATGTCAGATATCCTAAATCTAACATAAAAGGACTTAAGAAGCATATTTCTCAAGTTCTCCTGATTTTCTTGCAGCCATGCAGTGTAAGTCTAAAAGGAAACCCCAATGTTTATCTGTGACAATAGATCAAATGACATTTTATGAATTTAATAAATAGATATCAAAAACAAATTAAAAGCACAGAGAAGTTTTATTTTAATAGCTCATTGGCAAAATATATATTTAGCTAGACAATGATATATATCTATCTCCTAAAAAAGGAAATCTGCAGAAGTTTATTCGAGACACACAGTAGGGACACAGGTTACAATACCGAACAGTGCTCCTCTGAAGACGCAGGCAAGCCAGGCAGGTTGGCGGTCCGCGCAGAGAGAGAGCTCCCTGCCTGGATTTCCAGTATTTATAGATCTCCTGAATATTGGGTAACCCTGCCTCCTTGGGGGTGGTAGCAGGGTGTGGTCACAGGCCAAGGGACCACACCCCTTCAGAAATCAAACAAAATGTTAATATTTGAAGTTGTTCTCATACATAGTCCTTTCTAAATTTTTAGGAGTGTTTCCATGTGCTCACCTCAGAGATAGCCTTCTTTTCTAATACTGCCCTTCTTCTTTCATCCCTCTTCACTCATCCCATTTTAGATCTTTTTGTTGTAATTTATGATTTTTTTCATTTATTTCACATGGCCTATAAAACCTATAATTAATTGGTTGCTTGTGACACAAGCTTTTCTGGATGACTAAGAACGGACTTTTAATTTAGTTGCTATTGCGCCCCTTATAATATTTTACAATTCCTCCTTCACAATTTAAACTTCACAGAAATTATTACCATGTTTATTCTCATAGCTGTTGTCTTTCAACTCACTAAGACAGTGACAAACTGTAAGTGCTTGCAGAATAAGTAGATCTGATCATTTTTAGCACGCATAAAAACCTGTTATATTCTTTTAAAGCATTATATAAAATTCATCATACTAGTATTTCTTATGTAGCATTCCTCTTTTTTTATATAAATTAACAGAATTTCTAGCATTCTGATGCGGAAAAGATGGGAAGGTGAAATGGACATGTGATAGGGTATAAGAAAGAAAAAAACGAAAGAGTAAATAGAGGAAAGGAATATGGCCAACATTAATTAATTCATATATGAAAATTTATAATGAAACCTCTTACTTTGTTCAATTATTACATGCTAATAAAGTGCATAATTTACATGTACAATATATTATTGCCATAGTGTTTAAGATATATAAAGCATGGAAACTGTAGTCCATTTGCAGCATTATCAAGCAATAGCATCAATAATATCATTATAAAATAATAATAGTTTCCTTTTTTCTTTGACTATGCAAAAGTTAACTCAACAATTGACTTTATCTTAAAATAGATATGTTGCGTTACATTTTGATGCTTTCTCTTCTGCATCCAGTTATATTTCTAGCACATAGCAGATACCTATATCTGAAACTTAGCAGTGAAGGTCTATTGCATAAGTATTTTTCAAATGTTTCATATTAAGATTTCACTATTTGCATAGCCATTTAAAATTATATATACAAAATCTGTATATTTTTGACTCTAAGCCAAAAAGTTTGAAAAATATATGTGGTGATAGTAACACTAGTAAATATGGTTTGACCATTCTACACTGTATACATATTACATTAATATATATATATATATTATATACACACATAAATGAAACATATTATTGTACCCCAAAATGTATTCAAGGTAATTTTAATGACAAATTCTTAAATCTGTCCCTTAGACTGTTCAAATAATGCCTGCATATATGGAATATTTTGCAGAGGAATATCTTTTAGACAAACTCTTAGATATATTGGTATTTTAACGTGGACATAAATTGCCAGAAACAGGAATTGAATTTTGTTTTCAAAAAAACTTTATGAAAGATATTTTATGAAGAGTTCTGTTTTGACCAGCCTATTTAGAGTTATACCCTTATACTTCTATGTTTCTGTCCTTATGTATGGGTATTGTGCTCTCATGTCATATAGCTAATCTCCAAATCATTCCATGTTTCATCATCTCTGATTTGAAGATGATCACATAACTACCATCCCTTAAATCCAGCCCGTACACCATACCACAAATAACTTACCCCTAAAAACATTTTATTCTTAGTGTACCATTTGAGGTAAGTTTGACACAATCTGGGAAGGTGTCCAGATTTTCATTTATTATTTTCTGATTTTTATGGGGTGTGTATGTGTGTGTATGTGTGTGTGTGTGTTATGTAGATTCACTAAAATACATATATCTTTTTCGGAAAGAATGGAGTATTTAGAATATATTTAGTTTTAATCTTTTTTTAATAAAAATGTTGATTATTCTACCCCCATGCTCCCCCCACAAAAACATTGCAAAGGCTATCAAATTTATTTTGCCAAGATTACAGGCCATTGAAATCCATAGTTTTTCTATAGCTGCCCAAAGGCACCAAGTGATCTTTGTGGAAGTCTTTCTGGCTTCATCTATCAGTGTGACATCATATATTTCCCATCCCCCTAGAATATATAGCTGACCGATCACCTATACAATGTAGAGAAATTTTCTGCTTATCAAGAAAGCTTTGAGAAAGGGAGTGAGATGGGTGTCTAAATTTCCACTTTGGTAACTGTCTGCATCATTTATTAATAATGTCACCTCTCAACGCAACTATCAAATAAGATAAACTATGAGAATTTGCAGAAGTTTCTAAGGAGAAAAGTGCTCAAAGTCCATCTAGAGATGATTTCATTTTCCCCCTCTCAGCTGACGGGGAATGGAACTCTATGAGAAGTTGAAGTGTCCTTAGTGTGGAAGTTAATATGCATAGTCTGCCCATTAGCTGCTGAACCTTGGACCCCATGAATTTCACTACTATGCTGAATTCAGCCTTTCATTACACTATAGTACTAAAGCTTTGAAAAAAAAGCAAAGAAAGCATCTGATGACTCGGGTCATATAGTAATTCTTATTATATAACTTCTGCTTATCCAAGCACAGAAAAAGGCAAGGCTGCAGATATGTGCCGCTTTCTTATTTGTCATAGGTGAGATCTAATCATCACCAACGAAGACATGCTAAACCTAATGCAGAGACACAAAAGTTCCAGAAATGTTCTGACTCCAGTGAACATTCTAATATATAATTTAGTTTCTCTTTTGGGAGTGTCTGCAGCCTTTAGAAGTTCTCAGTTAGAGAAAGCTAGTCTTCCATCAATGGATGCTTTTGTTTGGTGGCGCTAAGTGGCTACAAATCTGATATAATGGAGTGATTTCCCTTAGAGCTAGGAAGTTTTTGGTTATCTAGGTTTCTGTAAGTACTCAGCATTACAGTGTATGCAGAATTAAATTAAATGAACACTGTCATTTATTATTATGGACCATGATGATGCAAGGTGTATACTCAGTATCAAGGAGGGCTATAGATTTCCAAAGGAAAGCAATGGAACCTGAGCAACATATATAGAACAGAATGTCTAGGCCAAAGACATTAGAACAAACATTCCTTTCCCCAAGCTTAATATGACATCAAATCTCCTTTGTTATATTTTGGATGTATGGGGAAAAAATAACATGCTTTAAATGGAGAGAGTAGGGATTCTGACCATATAATGCAGTTTCAATTCTCTCAGTTCTTCAAACCTGATTTATTTTGGGGGACAGGTTCTCACTATGTAGCTCTGGGTGGCCTGGAACCTCAATATCCATGCTGACTAGAATTCACAGAGATCTGCTTGCCTCTGCCTCCTGAGTACTTGGGTTAAAGTACTATCATCCTATGAGGCTCAAAACTGATCCTAATTATAGGTATTTCCATAAGCAAACAAATGAACCAACTCCTGACTAACTTATTAATTAAACAAACATTCCCAGTTTGAATTCCAGATAGGAACAAGGTTGGAATACAAGGTAGGGACTCTCAAAGAGTTTCACACTTCTACTTACTTGGCTATCAGATATGATTTGGTGCCTAAAATACCTAGTTGCATAGCCTATTTCACCAGGCTCTGTGTATGCTCTTTTCACACACACAGACTGGCTCCATACGTTTGGTTTTCATCTTTGAAGTTTGCTTCGCTAGGGTCAGAATGTACTGATCAATATTCTAAATCTTTCACTAGCTTCTTAGGAGAATTTGTGGCAATAACTAAATTATCAGTACTAAAAGTATAATAATAAGTGCCTTCTAGTTATTGGAAATATTAAACAAGGAAGATTAATATTTCATGTACTTATCAGAGCATCTTCACAGGAGAAGTTATGCTAAGTGTTAACTATGCTTAGTGTTATCCCTAATCATCTATACAAACAGCTTAGAACTATCTTATAGATCAAGAGTCTTTCTTGAACTGCAACCAGAACAGTGGCTGGGTATGAAGAGAATAGTTAGAAAAATTTTCCTTTTTATTGCAGACTCAGCTTTCAAACACATCTCTCCAGAAAGTGAGTGCCACACATCTACCTATATTCTGCTCAGTGTTTGACTCACTGGATTATCTCTACTCAATTCTAACTGATACTGTAATGAGTCATGTTATTCATTTACTCAAATAGATGTCCTCTTAGTTATAAGAACAGTTGATTGAAGACTCATATATGCCTTTGTGATGAAATTCTAACCAATTCCTTTCTCTAAATGTCTAATATTGGTCAGTTGTGTCTGTGTGACAAAATGTTGGGATAATCACCACTTTTGGCAATTTCCTTCCAAATCTTCCCATTTTGCTTCCTTATGTCAACAGATGAATAAAGATGAAGTCAATATATTTGATATAAGCACCAATCTAAGTAAATTTCAAAAGTATGTTAAAAATTACCTATAGATGAAAGTTTCTGTCCCACCAGTCCCGCCTGGTTCCTCAGTCATTCAGTCCCCAAGAAACACACAGACAGTTATAGTAATTATAAACTGTTTGGCCTATTAGTTCAGGCTTATTATTAACTAGCTCTTATAACTTAAATTAACCCATAATTCTATCTATGCTATCCACATGACTTGATACCTTTTCTCAGTGAGGCATTCTCATTCTCTTGCTTCCTTTGCATCTGACTGAAGATGTATACTTCCTGCCTGGCTACTAGCAAATGAGTGTTTTATTAAACCAATATGAGTGACAAATCTTTACATTGTACAAGAACATTATCCCACAATCACCACCATTTTATATTAGATGACTCATGGTTACAACCCAAGAGAAGCAAGGGTTCTTTGTGGCTCCCAATCAAAAATTTCAGTCCATAGTCCTTGATTTAATAGATTCTTTTACCACAGTGAGGAAGAACATTATAGCAACAGGAACTGTGAAATACCCTTTTGAACGCATGAAGTACAGAAGCAAAAGAGTGGTAGAGAGGTGTCTAAAACAAAGTACAACTTACAAATATCTGTGCACAAAGACCAAATAAATTTCATGCCCTATGTTATAAAATGTTCCAAAATAATGTAAAACAAGCTTTCAATACATGAGTCTTTAAATGAGACACCATCTAAACAGTAACACTCATCTTTCCCCATCTTTACAATATATTTTGCTATATGTAGGTTGGTGACATAGAGAATACAGTAAACACAGCACATTCAATTTAAAAACATCAATGTAGATGAAAGTGTATGGAACAACTGACATCTATCCATCATTCATGAAAACATGACTAGATTCAGCTTTGACTTTATCAATCCTACATTTCTCTATCTGATGGAGTTGTCTGTTTATTTAATCATTCCAGTTTCCTAAATTTACTAATAATCAATGATTGCATTACTAGTATTAATCACTATTACTATAGTCCTACAGTCATGAGAAATGAAGATATATTTTCAGTACTACACATTCCAAGCCATATGAATCAGAATTCACATATGGAAGATGCTATAAAGCTAAACTACTAGTGTGCTGACATTTTTAACTACAAAGAAGATGGAAAATAAAAGACAGAATTTGGCCTATGCTCAGGCCCTCACCAGTAGTTAACAACATATTTAGGAAATGAGCATGTGTACCTTCAAACACATGTACATGTTTCATATGTGTATACACACAATGGAGGTGGTAGCTGGATAAGAAAATATGCTAAAAAGAAATATGGAAAGCTTACATAGGAAAAAGCAAGGTGAGGTAGAAGTAACAGAATTTTTAAGTGATAATTTACTGAAAATTATGTCAATAGGATTATGTCAAGAATGACTTATATGAGGAAAAATAGTGATATCACAGCACATAAAAATAACAATCCCTAATTTTACATGAACATATATACAGAGAAACAATTGAAGTTTAGTCTTAATACAATTTTAAATACTTAGAAAAGTGTGAGTTCTTCTCAATGTTGACACATTTCACTATCAATGTGAGAAAGTAACTTAAGACTTAACTCAAGGACTTATCTAACTCTGATTTAAGGAAGATAGGTCCAAAGTATTATGACAAAGTTTCTTATGAAAGTACTGCCATTCAATCAAATATGATTATGACATGTTCCAATAACATTTTTTCTAATTGTAATTTGCATGGTAGCAAAATTAATTATACAAATGCATTTAATGAAAGGCTTTGTTATCATACCTTCTGGCCCTGCCCAAGCACAAGTTGGTGCACAAACAGGCAACTGGTCTTTTTAGTTCTCTATTTTGATTTATGGTGTTCTTTGAGGAACATAAACTATGAGTGATTGTTCTTACTTTCCTCACATTTTTATAAGAAAGGTGTTATACTAAGCATAATATTTTATACTCATTTCATGCACCTAACTATTAATCTTCATTTAATCAGTAAAGTTTCTTCTTTCATGCCTTATAGTTCATTGTGAATACATCTTAATTTAGTCAGTCAACTGAAGGTAGACATTTACATTTCTTTTGCTATTACAAATAATATTATAACTGCAAGCAGAAGCAAATAGCAAAATAAGTATAGGTTTACCCAGTGGATGAGTACATCTGTACTTGAGTATTGAAGGCAATCATCAGGCTAAATTGCATTTGGATTATACTACTTGCATTCCTATCAATAATATGAAGACACCCATTTCCCTAGGCCACAGATACACTAATGATGAGTTTTTCATTCTGAAAGGTAATTGATGACATCTCATAATCTTTTCAAATATATGATCTCTCTTTATAAGTGGAAGGATATTTGAAAATTAGATAGACACACTTTCTATTCTGAAAACATTTCTATTAGCTTACCTCTTAGGCCCATTTGTGGAGTTGATCTATACCTGTCTACTGGGATAGATAGTCCTTTGTCTGTGAGTTTTCTCACATTCTCTATTTGTACTGTGCTGTTCATTTCTTGCTTCAAAGATTTTAATATCAATTCTTGCCTAAGAATAATGGCATATCTTATGACACAGCATTAAAAATAGTTCATCTCATCATTAATGATAGTAGCAGCTGAGCATTAATATTTTATATATGACAAGTATGCAAGATAGTGCTGATGCCAGATAAAATTCAGTATAAACAGTTATATTAGTTCATTCTTTATCACTAAAATAATAAGAAGGTCTGGTTCATAAAAAAACAGGTATATTGTGGCTCAGAGTTCCATTACAAAACTGAGGTGCCTCATACCATGAAGTTTTCTTGCTATCAAAGTTTTAAATCAGTGTAAGAAATCATATAGCTGAGATAGAGAATGACAGGTAATAAAACCAGCCAAACTTCCATGTTAGTAGACCCAATCTGATCAGAATCCATTAAACTATTAACACAGCATTGCTTTCTGCCATCCATCAGGACAGAACCTTAATCTTATGTGGCCCTACCTGTTAATATAAGAAACTGAGATATCTCAACATGATTTTAGGAAAGTTGAAATCATATTAAAGCCATAAATACAGTTAAATTAATCTTTCCCAAAATAATTATTTTTAGCATAAGTATATGACCAATTGATCATAAAATATATGTATACTAAATAATTACTCATTTGTTATTCAGACAACTGTAAATTCTGAATATTCATTTGCCAACTTCAACAACTTTGACTATACTTTCATATTTTGAGATCAAAGTGCTATGGCTATGGTCTATTGATCTCAAAGCATGTATCCAACTAATAATTTATAAAATTTTAAAATATTACAATACTGTCTAGGAAAACTACAAAGTTTATAGTCCTGGGGATTGAGCTCAAAATTTTGTGTATGCTAGGCAAATGTTCAACCACTGACCTGTGCACGAAGCTCCAATGTTCAAGCAATATATACAGGCTGTGAACAAAACACCCTCAGTACCCATTTCCTTAGTGTGCACTTTGAATGGCACAAAGTTGCTATTAGTAGTTTTCAAGAGAGTAACATCCTATTCAAGGTTTTCAAACATTGCTTGATAAATTATTCTCCATTTAAATGCATTCTCCTAGCCATTATTTTTCTCTACTCATCCTAGTAATAACTATGAGCACATCTAATCCTTTTTCACATCAACCCTTTAAATGTGTGTTGACAACAATCAGCATTGCTTCTTTCTCTCTAATACATATTTTCAGTTCCATCAATTACCTGTTATAAAATGTTATTTCATTTCTGCTTATACATTAGTAAATATTGATTTTATACAAGTTATACACCAGGCATTGTGCTAGATGAAATGAAATGGAAATGAACCATAAAAAAATCACCACTCTTTGAGACAGTCTTACTCTAATAGGGTAGGGCAGGTCCAGAAACATAGAGGACATTATAAGGAGTACTATAAAAATTGATGAGCAAGATATTTTAAGAAGAATGAAAAATTGGTTCGACTTGGGAGGAAAAGAAGACAGTGGGTGGCAAGGGAAAGGTTTAGCCAGAGCTTGGAATTTGATACCTGAGCCTTGAGTGTTCTATTCAAAGTTTCAGGTGGAATAGAGAAATGGAAATTGCTAAATTCAATCAGTGATGAGGGGTGAATTCGACTGAAATATATTATATATATGAAAATGTCATAATTAAATCCATGCTAGTAAAAATGGCAAATCTAATTAAAAATTTGAAAACTGTATGTTATATAATTATCATCCAATGGGTGTACTCTTTCACCTGTGCTTCAGAAGATTTATATTCAACTGCTGCAATGTTGTTCACAGAATTATAAGTATAGAGATCTCAAATTCACTAAATGCATAGCATATGGACAAATCTCATTTGCAAGTATTAACCCATCATATGTAATTTAAATGAAGTAAAACACTTGCTAATTTCTTCAGTTGCATGCTTTTCCAGTCCAGTTTCAAACTAATGTAGCATTTCTGTATAACTGATATGTCGTAAGAAACATTGATTTTTTTTTTTGCCAAGGCCGACATCAGTGGGTGACTGATTCACTTGCATCTTTAGTCATGGTTTCATAACAAGAATATCAGGGAACATGTGATATCTGGTAGCTAGTAATGTATTTTTATAGTTCTTTTTACCTTTCCCATTCAGCCAAATAATATTCCAAGATTTATTACTAAACTGAAGCATGTCATGTCAAGAAATTATCTCTGTAGGTTTGATTCAGTTTACCTCCTAGGAAACAATTTTTTTCACAAGCCATTTCAAGGTCCTCAAATCTGGCTGTTACCACCATTTTAATCTTATTTAAAAATAAATATGAATTCATATTTCTTTTTGGTCTCCTTACCATTTTGTAATTTTCCACAATAATTTTTACCCTGATTTACTCAAACACAGCACAAATATAGCTATTTGGAATAAGTACAGCACAAACACAATGGCAGAGAGTGGATGTACATGTGTTTATGAAGACATCATGCAAATAAGTAATATACATAAACATTATCCTATGAAAAATAGTTACTACATATATTTTCAACATAGAAAAAATGAAAGGAACAAACCTGATAATATGCTTAATTTCATTTTTTAAAGATATGAAAAGCTGGAGAGATGGTCTAGTTGTTAAGAGTTACAGGGTCCCATTGTCCTTTTCTGCCCTCTGTGGTCACGAAGCATAGATGTATATGCAGGCAAAATACTTGCTCACATTAAAAAAATAGTATAAAGTAAAATAAAATAATATCAAAACGGATATGCATTTTAAAACATAACAACTTGCCCAGACAAAATGACCCTTAACACAAAGTAGTGTATTTGTGATCTTAAGATGCAGATCAATGTCTAGTGAATTGAATTTTCAAATGTCATACAATTATTCTCTTCCCCTGACAGGATTAATTAATAGTTCACAATAGGTGACACGAAGCTTGTTGCAGTTGAACCTAAATTTGTGTTGTGATATATTTCTATTTGCTCAATAACTGAGTGTTTATATTTTTTACAGCCAGACAGTGGCAAACATCTCAATAACCCAATAGAATACTTAATAGAATATCTTAGCCTAAAGTACTATTTTAGTCTTGCCTTGAGTTAATGTCCTTAAGCCTTACTTTTCAAAATATCATTGGGTAATACTTATGTTTTTAGAATATGTGTACAACTCCTTTGTATACACATGCACATGCTTGTTCTGTTATTCTGTTTGTGTTATGCTTTTCTCCAAATGACTATCTATTTACTGTATATATTATATTTTTCAAGAAAGAGTATTAAAAATAGTAAATGGAAAAACTATTTTGCAAGAAAAACATAGTCAAGTACCTCATAAACCAACCATCAGTAATGATAAGCTTCTTAATACTGGAGGGGGTCATAAATGAAAGGTACCAAACAACATGAATATCACTTAAGAGGCTAATCACATGGTCCGTAAATACTTGGAAGAAACTATTTCTGTTTTGGTGCAAAGTTAAATTAATTGGAATAATCTGGTTTGTCTGGATCCATAAAAATGTTGTATTATTTATATACTACATGAATTGTGATAAGCAATTTGATTACTGCATACTTTAATTTCATCTTTCTAAATATGGTGAAAAATAATCAAACTTTTATATTAAGATAAAATGTTTTATGGTAGATAAAGAATTTGGAATATCAACAAGCAAAATGTAAGCAATCAATATATGATAACTAGCTGTAATACAAGTGGTGGAATTCATCATTATAGTAACAGACAATATCAAAGCCAGTGTGGGATACATACACAATGTTTAATATACACAATATTTAAAAATAAATAAGTACATATATACATAAAGCATAAAGCAACAAAATTATTCTGGTAGCTTGGACTTCTAATTCCAGTTCTTAGGTAGCAAGAGGATTGCCTTGAATATAAAATCAGCCTGGGATACACAGTAAGGTAAGTCACTGTGGTCTACAAAATAAGAAAATGTTTCAAAACAACAACAATCAAAAAGAAAAATATTTAAATCTCTAATAATAAAAATTCTAATAAAAATTAGCATACCGTCCTAACTAACACTAAGGGTTATTCTCTGCATTTTATAATTTTGTTCTTGGGATATACTACAGAACACATTTCTCATTTACTAAAATTAGAGATATTGTTAAAAGGAACTATATACATGGCACAGGATAGTTTTAATCTTTTATTCATTATTGTATTGTTGATTATTATTCTTGTGGTTTCTTTCATCCAGAAAAGTGAAAAGAAGAACCCAAAAGCTATTAGACATTGTTAATATTGCTCACCATTCCTAGCCATCAAGGACATATCAGAACTACTTTGAGATTCAATCTTACTCTAGTAAGAATGGCCATTACCAATCCCAAAAATTGCAATAAATGCTGGTGAGACTGTGGGAGAAAGGGTACCCTATATACTTTTAGTGGGTGTGTAAATTGATGCAGCTGCTGAGAAAAATCAAGCTGAAATTTCTCAAAAGTACTAGAAAATGATCCTGATATATGGACTTAATATCCCACCCCAGAGATTCTTGAAATATTCTTTATTTCAGTATTCACAATAGTAAGGAAATGAAGTGATTTTTGTATGGGGGAGGCCTGCTTGTTCTTCCTAGCTGCCTGGCTAGCTTACACCCAAAATAATCACACAGAAACCATGTTAATTAAAATACTGCTTGGCCCATTAGCTCTAACTTCTTATTGGCTAACTCTTACATATTAATTTAACCCATCTCCATTAATCTGTATATCATCACATGGCAGTGGCTTACTGGGAAAGATTCAGCATGCCAGTCTCTGGCAGCTCCATGGTATCTCTCCCCGACTCTGACTTTCTTCCTTCCAACATTCAGTTGTCTTTCCCGCCTATCTAAGTTCTGCTTTATCAAAGGTCAAGACAGTCTCTTTATTCATTAACCAATGAAAGCAGCACATAAACAGCAGGGCCTCCTACATCATTTCTCCCTTTCTGTTTAAACAAAAAGGAAGGCTTTAACATAGTAAAATTACATACAACAAAACAGTTATCAAGCAAGAATTACAGTAACAATATTTATATCTATTTTATATTTTATCATAAATAAGGAAAACTATAACTATAACTATCCATTCTTCAACTCCATCGAAGACCCCAGAAGGATATAGTATTTCCTAAGTAAACAGGAAGTACATTGTAAGCAACATCCAAAACTCTAGAAATGAGAGACATCTCGCTGCCTGGACAGTCACCCAAAGTTCTTCTGTACCACTGGGGCATCCATCTTCAGCCTACAGGCCCATGGTTTCCAGAAGACTTTTCCATGAAACAGGAAATTTCAAAGACAGTTTCGCCTGTATTGGCAGGTTGCCAGTCATCTTTTTTCTGTATCCTGCAGAATGTCTCACAGACTCTTTCATGAAGCAGGAACACCAAATGATCATCTCACCTTTAGGCAAGTTCAGCAGTCATTTCTCTGTGGGTTCTGCATGGCCAGGGAAGCAGTCAAGGCAAGAGCAGTTTCTTGCCCAAAAGGCTAAGGAACCTCTTCTATGTTCATCTTTCTCTTGAAGTAGATTGGTGCTGCCAGGAGCAGATGTGTCTCACTGTCATGAAATGTCCTAAATTTTTACACATTTTAAATGCCATATTCGTTCTGAAGATCTCTGAAAAATTTGAAGAATACCTATCTATCTGAAATACTTCTCTGTATATCTAGAAAATCTAATTAACATAACTATAGACTTGACTATTATAGATGATTATTTATTAACCTATATTTCTTAATTATACCCTACATTTTAAAATAAACTACACACCACACCTCTTACCTTAATCAAGATCAGAAATACATATACATATAACAAAATTGACCTTAAATTTGTGTCAGTAAAGCAAGATCCATACCAATGCAAATCTCTATAGCATATTCCCCTTTAAATGTAAACAAACATTTATAGACAATATTTGGGAATATGAACATAGTTTTGTTCATACTGCTTTCTGCTGGTTTTGGGGCACTGTTAATCAGGTTTTACATGTTATATTCTGTGAGCTAGGTTCATCTCAGTCAGAAGTTGGGCAAAGAAATTTTTTGAGAGTGTTTATAGCAACCTTTCAGGAGGCCTCAGTCCATGAAACCATATTTGCCTGGAGGCAATCCACAGGTTCTCATCTTCTGTGAAAACAAAAGAAGAACATCTTTTCCCAAGCAACGTGTTCTTAGACCCAAATTCTGAAGTCAGGACCTTTACAATATACATGCTGATTTAGCTTAACATCCCATACAATGAAATGTCCCTTTGTACTTAGCTCCTTCACAGTCAAAACCAAAGAAAACTCAATAATATGAATAATCCAGACTCTCTGTGTATTCTCCATCATTACATGGTTTATTTTTCTTTACTCCTTTTAATCTATGACTGTCTGTACTCTGTCTCTTTAAAGACTTTTCCTTTATAAAAAAAGCATTAACTTTTTTATGACTCGCTATACTCTTTTCCTTCTGTCTCCCAAGTGTACATACATTTATCCAACATTGTGACCCATTTAGAGTTCTTTTATGTCTGAATCTGTCCTATTGTGAATCTGTAATTCTTACTGTCCAGGAGCCCTTCTTAAAATGTTAAGTGCTTCTTAAAAACTTAAGTTTCACCATTAATAGGGGTAATATGGTACCACCTGTTTACTTGTCCAGTCTAAAATTTAAGCTGCACTATTATTATAATATATATGGTAGTTCCTGCCTGTGCAATGCACAGTTCAGCCCTGTGGATCTGCTTGTGCCTCTGAGCTACTTGTGCCTCTGAGCCACTTGTACCTCTGAGCTGCATGCATTGCCCCACTTCCAGGCACACAGCGAGTCCACATTGTCATCATGCAAGGTGTCACACTTTACTCACAAACCCCATTCAAATGCTCTGTCTCCCACAAGAGCCAGAGGTCATGCCTGCAGCATATCCCAGAAAGCTGGCATTTTAAAACCGTCACTTTTTCGTTTTGGTGTGGCTGAGTCAGAAAAACCTCTCTTAAAGGAGCTGTGGCATGCCACCAGTAAACAATAAAAAGCTATGTAAACTCTGTATTTTTGTGTTTAAAATTAAGCTCTCGCAGGTTTTTATGTGGATTTAGTCCATCACATTTGTGTCAACTGTTGCATGGCAAGAGGCCCGCTTGTTCTTCCCAACTGCCTGGCTATCTTACACCCAAAATAATCACACAGAAACTGTATTAATTAAAATACTGCTTGACCCATTAGCTCTAGCTTCTTATTGGCTAATGCTTATATATTAATTTAACCTATCTCCATTAATCTGTATATTGCCATGTGGCAGTGGCTTACCTGAAAAGATTTGGCATGCCTGTCTCTGGCCGCTCCATGGTGTCTCTCCCTGACTGCTTTTCTTCCTCCCACCATTCAGTTCTGCCTTCCCTGTCTACCTAAGTTCTGCCCTATCAACTAGGCCAAGGCAGTTTCTTTATTCATTAACCAATGAAAGCAACACATAAGCAGAAGTCATCTTCAGTGACCATTAACTGGAGAATGATTTAAAAAGTGATATATATATATATACATATATGCAAAAGTAGTTCAGTAATAAAGAAAAATGAAATTTGTAGAGAAATGGACAGATGTGAGAAAAATGACAACTAAAGTCTCTCTCATGCATGATTCTTTCTTTTTGTTTGGGGGCATAAAACCGAAAATAGAACTAAGAAAGAGGCAGTTGAGGAAGAGAGGATGGGAATAGTATACACGTGACATGAGTGTTTAAAAGAAGCTATGCAGACTGGGAGGCAACATATAGCAAGCAAATGGGGGAGAAGGGGAACAATAGGATTAGCAACAACAGCAAAATGATTCCTGAATATGTCATAAGGAAATACAACATTTTAAGTCCTAGTTTCATAGATCAAAGTAGAAGACTAAGGAAAATAAAATTTTACATCTTGAGACATTCAGACCGGAGGTACACAACAATGTGGTCTGTGATGACAATATCAGCAGAATATAAAACAGTGCCTTAGGGGATGTTTACGTATGTGATGCACCTGTATTGCAACTTAGATTGTGGCCCAGAAAGATAAACAGAATGAGGAGCAGAAAACAGATGATCTTGTGTATTTCAGAATTCAAACTGGGTACATAATATTGAATAAAGAGGGGACTTGTAACTAAGACAACCTGGAATTCTAATAGGTAAAAATCATATGAAATATGTACTCACCATTTCCTATTATAGTTTCTTTTCTCAACACAGTCTATACTAGGGCAAAGAGCCCTGGAAAATACCTCTTTATTACTGCTATATTGATTATAGATGGAGGCAATTAATTACTTCTCTCAGGGTTTAGATTGGCTTATCCAATAGGTAGAGCAACAGATGACCTCCTCAGTAAATCTCAGACCTTAGTGGGAAAGAATCTATCCAGAAGCTTACTAAATAACCTAGAACACTGGGACCTTAACTACAGAGATTATTCCACTTCAGTAGTTTTGTTATAATTCTGTGTATATTTTTCTACTTTTTGACTACTTTGCTAACAAAAGCTCTTGAAGGTGTTCCATAGATCATATTTGAGAAATGACATGCATATGATCTCAAATTCTATAGCTATCTGAAAATTTTCAATTGAACTTTGGGTCAATGCTCTTTGAAATTTTCCTATTGATGCATGATAATCCCCCCATGACTAGTGAATTTCAAGCTAATTGAGAGAACAAAGTCAGGATAACATATAAAATATGGAAAATTTTCAAGTCTCTTGTCTTGTTTTGGGTTTTCAGTCATCTCTGCCTGAAATTTGGTCTTATTTTTCATTAATCAAGTTATGATTCAACAGGAATCACAGCTACTAATTTAACCATTATTTATGAGTCTATGGCAAATTGTTGAGTCTGTTGGAGAAGAGAAGGGTATTTAACAATAATGATAACCTATTCTTTGCTTTTAAAATATTTTAAGTAAATTTCTTCTTTATAATTTCATTTACATATGTAACACATCCTGATTATTCTTCTGCTGCTAAGCCTTTATTACCTTTTTATATTGTGTTCGTTTTGTGACCCACAGAGCATATTTTTTAAATTATGTTTGAGTGCTTACTAACTGGCCACAAATGTGATAAGTACTTGACATCATATGAGATAAAACTACACATATCTTCATTTAATGGATGAAAAAAGTGCATTGTAAAAGGTGGAGGAGTGGTAGAAAGTACATTTATTATTGATGAAGCAGAGTTTGGAGTATACAAGTGCAGAACACCCTGATTCTGTTCAAAACAACACTACAGGATGGCTTTGCAGAGACATCCCAGTGGGATAAGCAATCTTTCTCTCCTATAAAGGGCAATGGACCCTGAGAAGATCAGCACAATGCATCATTGACACCTCAGGGACCCAAGATAGCAGTAAGTTGGCCCTGCAAGGTTATTATCTTTTGTAAATAGTGAGTCTTTTCTGCTTGTCTGGGCAGGGTAAACAAGTGTAGGTCAAATGTGATAAGGAGGAAATAAATGTGCTAATTCCATTTCTCTGAAGTTTATATGAAAATTAAAGGTTCCGCTTCAAAACAATGGATGTGGGTACTTAAGAACTCATCAGATGTATGCTAATTTCTACAATAGCTCTATAAAAAATGAAATATAAGTTTTAACAAAAGCCCTATCTGGTGCCCTGCTTAGAAATAAAATTTAGACCTAGAAATGACTTCACTGACTTACGCAATAGAACTGAAAACAACATTCTTTGAAGCTAGAACAAGTCACATAGATGTATTGTATAGTTGTGTCCTTGCATCTCTACTGTACTAAAGAGATAGTAAAATAAAAGTTTCATTTAAGTGGATTGTGGTAAATCTCATTAACAGAATATTCTCAAACATTTGATGCTGCATCACATTTAGAATAAAAAGTCCACAACATGGAGCTTGACTCATAAAATCATAACCACATGTCAATTATTTTAATGAACAGCTGCTGTGAGTACTAGGCTTTTCACTCAGATATGGCTAATGCCTTCATATCATAACCATCACACATGCCATTCACCATCATTAAATCCTCAGTTTTCTCTTGATTAAAATGCAGGCAATGAATGTGCCAAACTCTCAGAAGGCCATTGAGAGAACTAAAGTCAGGAACACGTGTGAAGTTCATAACACAATGTCTGATACACTGTTAGTCCTCAAATAATTTTACCTAGTCTTATTAAATCCTTGCTTGTAAGAATAGGCAATAAATGATTATTTTAGAGCTCTTAATCATAAATGAGATATCTATATCACCTGCACACACACACACACACACACACACACACACTATTCCCTCAGGTTAAGGGAATATTACAGGATATTGAGCAGTAGAATATATAAGAGACACTAAAGAGGAGTGCTGTGAAATGCTGGCTTCTATACGTGACATAGCCAAAGCACTCATGAACTTCTTGCAGCTGTGGTTACCTGCTCATGACATACACAAGATTGAGCCTATCAACATTTTGTCATGGAAATGCAAAGGGCTCATGAGTCCCCACTATTCCCTGAGGGATTATTGACAGTTAATGTTGGCTAGCAGAAGGGATGTCACTTTCTTCGGTGATAGAGCAACATTTAAGTTACTCATGCTCCAAAAATTAACCTCCTTCCATTCTCATACAGGCAACTGTTTTAAACTCACTGAATCACAACACACACACACACACACACACACACACAAGTAGGGGAGGGATTTGCTGAGAATAAGGGTTGCAACAGGAGCAGAAAGAATATTGAGATAGTGTAATAAGGGCAAGAAGTATTAAAACTCATTATAAATACAGACAAAGCTGTTAAAGAATTACAAGTGAATATAATTTTAAAAATCATTGCTGGTAAGATGTTTATAATTACATCTATCACTCCAATCATCCTGATCAACAGCTTACCTATTGTTATTTCATGGGAGACTTCTTTACAAAGTAGAAAACTTTTTCTTTTAAAATGAAAACCATGCTCATTACTACAGGCTGACTTGAGGAAGAATAAGCCAAATGTCTTAAAAGAGAGAAACAACACATTTTGATATTCATCTCTTTTACTAAATATATAAGTGTTGCAGAAACTACAACCCATCCCACTCTTGAACAGATACTAGGTACGGAGCTACTTTATTGACTTGTTCAGCACTGAGCAATAGAAGAAGTGCCAATCTCTGGAGACATGTGATAGATACTACAACAAAGCCAAGTCATCACTGATTTGGCTGTTAAGTATATAAAACATCATTTGGGAATTTAGACAATAATTTGCTTAACTAGAAAGAAAAGGGTAACCAAAAAATGCCACATCCCCATGATTGCTGTGTCACACACAAAGGTGGCCAACTGAAGATGCCACAAGTGATGGTATATATGATTGCTGGAAATCCAATTCTAGACTGCAGTTAAGAAGTTTCACAGGGATGGCTCAATGTAAAAGAGCACTCACCGCTCTTCCAGAAGACCTGAGTTGAGTTCCAAACACTACTGTTGTGTAGCCCATAATGGTATCTCCAGTAGATACCATTTTTCCTATTCTCTAAGGCTATATACACTCATGTTTGTATACTCATATGCTGACACTAACACACATAAGTAAAAGTAATCAAAATAAGTCTTGAGAACAAAAGTAGTAAAGACTGCAGTTTTATTCTGAAAGTGACAGATTGGCTTTAGCAGAACATTCCAGTTGAGAGGAAACTAGAGACAGATGAGTAGGTAGTGGCACCCCTTCACGGGACTCCCATCCTCTCTCATTACAGGAGCATCATAATGTGAGCAAGCTTCACAAAAGCTTCCACGGAGCTTCATTTTATAAGACCTGTGTAGGTACATGTGAAAGGGATTAAGGATTGAGGTATACAAGACAATCATACACACACAGATATAGTTCAACAGTTAAGAGTATTTACTGTTCTTGTTGAGGATCTGTCTTCAGTTCTCACCAAATGGCTTACAGTTCCAGTTCTAGGGGATCCAGAGTTCTCTAGTTACCTCCATAGATGCCAGTCATATATGCAGCACATTGACAAGCATGCAGGGAAAACACTCATGCACATAGAATCAAGATAAATAAATCTTGAAAAGAGAGACAGGCAATCAAATCTCAAATCATCAGAGTACCACTAAGATAGAAAACTTGAAATTAGATCATAGGTTAATCATCTTTTCATCAAGGGAAGAGGAAAGAGTAAGGTTTTACTAACATTGTAGGATTGAGATGCTGTATTCTGTGTTATTTACAAAAGAGTCTGGAATTTAAACTGTCCTGTCATAGGAAGCAGGCAGTGTCCTGAGGGTACAGAAGCTGTCTTCATACCTAGAAATTTACACTGTGTAATGCCGTGCCAAATGCTGTATGCTTAGTAGGTGGTTGACTTTTCCAATGCCATCATTTTTTTTTAAACAACCTGGCAACACTGCTCAAATGGAGGTTGAAGGTGGAAGGACTAGTCACATGCTTGTTTATTGGCAAACAATTACTCTAAAGAATCTTTATTTCAAGATAGATAATTATAGCAGTGGCAAACTAAATAAACAGTTACCCAGTCTTTTATATGAACTGAAAATACTGGAACAAAAAAGAATTTTTTAATAAGTTTTTGGAGATTAATACATTTCTAAAATTATTTCACAATAATAAAGTGGAGGAAGTGTAATTTTAAATACTTCTTATTTGCATTAAAATACAAAAAAATCACTTGGCTTTTACTAGCTGGGATAAAAGAAAACTATAAACCTTGATTAAGAAACGTAGGAAAATTGACAAAGTGTAAATGTTTCTCAAGGATAGACTAATACAATTACCAAAAGGACTGCACCTGTTGTACACAAGATCTCACAGTAGCCACGACTGCAATGACATCATCTACAGAAGATCAAAACAAGTAAAATTCCAGAATGTATGAAGGAGGGGGCTCATGAAGTCCCAACCCTAAATGGGGACAAGAGATAGAAAGCAAATCCCCACTGCTGAAGATACCACATCCTTAGGACTCAGGACCTAGATGCCCCTGAACTGGAATTGACCTGGGAATTTTCTCTCTGAGGACTAACTAGCTTTTATGGTAACAGAAGGTAACATGCAAGCTTCTGAAGGAAGGAAGCAATGAACACTCCTATCCAGCTATGATGCTTAAGAACTACAACAATGACCAGCATGGCATGATATTACCTTAAGGATGCAATAATGGCACACACACCTTGACACTAGCCAACAAGTCTCTAACTGAACTTAAGACCTAATCAAGAAGAGGGAAATCACGCCTGGTATTGGAAACCTAGCCAACTGCCCAGAGCTAGTAAAGAACATGTAACAACCACTTTTCCTAAGCCAACCATTATAATCCCTAGCTACATTTTTTTTTTTTAGAAACAGGGTTTCTCTGTAGCTTTGGAGCCTGTCCTGGAAATAGCTCTTATAGACCAGACTGACCTTAAATTCACAGAGATCTGGTTGCCCCTGCCTCCTGAGTGCTGGGATTAAAGGTGTGTGGCACCAACACCCAGCTCCCTAACTATATTTTATTTTATATTTTAATTGTTTTTATTGAGCTATACATTTTTCTCCATTTCCCTCCCTTCCTCTCCCCTCTCCTTCTACCCTCCCCCATGATCACCAAATTTTAAACTACATATGTATCCTTACACCTACAGATAAGTGCAGTTGTCACCATTCATCAGGGAGACTTCCTTTTGCACCAGACAGAGTCCATTACAGAGAACCACAACTGACCAAAATTAAAATTCAGAGTTGTGAAGACCAGGCCTGATGGATAAATCTATAGTACAGCTCCCACCTAAGGCTTAGGGATCATTGGGAAGGAGGAGGTGGAAAGACTGTAATAGTTAGATGAGCAGTAAGTTGGCTGTGAGAGTTTATCTTCTACAAATGTCAGACTAGCACCACCAACGAAGACTCACTAACATGGATGCCTAAACATAACCTGAACAGGGATGATACCAAAAATTCTGCTAAAATGAAAGACAGAAAGCCCATGAGGCCTCAGTCCTGGGCAAAGAACTATAGACAACTCACAAATGCTGAGGCTGGGAAAAATAATCTACCCCAGGAAAGAGGACATCAATTGGTTATATAATACCAAAGTCAACCCTGAAAAATACACATCCAAATACATTTCTACAGACTGAGTAGGCTATATTTACACATTTGGGAATATGTCCTTCTCTGTGTATGTATACCAACAACTACAGAAAAAAAGAGACCATATATCTAAAAGAGAGCAAAGGGAATGAATGAGATGGATTGAAGGGTCAAAATCGAGAAAAGAAGATCATTATAGTTGAATCTCAAAACATAAAACTATATAATTTTACAAATGAAACACCCACAGCTAATGAATATTGAAGTTATCTCCCTCCATTTCCCTAACTTAAGTCCCCCATTTTTCTCTCTTCCATCATCAAATCACTTATACCCTGTTATTTCCCTACTATTGCTCCTTGGAAATCCCATGGTCCCCTTTTACTTTCCTGGTTCCTCGGGTAAGTCCAGGCTACGTACTCACATCTGAAAACTTGCAGCTAGGAACTACAGATGAGGGAGCCCTAACCAATACCAAGTGGCCATCCCTGTACATAATACTGGTAACATTTTACAAACTGAACAGGTTGTATTTATGTATTTCAAAATATATGTACTCATGTATGTGAATATATATAATATATATATATGATATGGGTAATACTCACTAAATGAAAATAAGTCATGAATTTGAAAGAAGAAAAAAGATGTATGTGAAGTGTTGAGAATACAAGGAAGATGGGAAGTCATATAATTATAATAAATTTAAAAACTAAAATATAAAACCATTAAAGAAACTATTACATGTTTGTAGCAAACAGGTAATTGCAAATCAATACTTCTGTGAGGTGCAGTTTTACCCTAGTAAGTAACAGAAAGCCTTCTCTAGATAAAAATGATAACAAATCTATCTAACAATTAATAAATGGATAATAAAATAAGGTATGGAAGGTGTTTTATGGTATTCAAATTCCTGATTTCCTAAATGGTTGGCCTCTCTGATAATTTTTTTTTAATTTCTGCAATTTGAACTGATTACATTAATGGTGCTCTATTTAGACAGGATTTGTTTTTCAGCTGTGCTCATCTCAAACTCTCCACTTTGTTGTTCTGTTGTGTACTGAAGTGTGTGCAGACATTGGTTCTGCTCCAGTTTCACTTGTACTTAATGACCCAGCCCTATGGCTTCCTTCCCATCTGTGAGCTGCTCTTATTACTGTTGCCAGCTAATGACTCTTGTCATCACCCACCTCTAAAGAGTCAAGATTTTATCCCTTTATTCAAACTAGATAGATAAAGCTGTAGCCACCTATTGACTTCCAATGATTTTATGTATGAAAATTAGTTTTTCCCTTTATGTAAAGAGTTCTCTTCACCTAACAACCTATTTGCTTTCTTTTTTTTCCCCTTGGGAAAAATGGCCTGGAGCTCTCTTTGTCCCATCTGATCAATGGCATAGCTGTGTATTATACAAAATAAAATTTGCATTCTATTCTTTCCATAGTAACCATCAAACATAGGATTAGATATAAAACTACTTTCTGATATGAATATTTTCTGATAAAAGCCTTAGAGTTGCCAAACCAAGCTATCTAGAACAAAGCTTTTCAACAATACATTGAACCAGTATTTCGTACGGTTAAAAAAAAAAAAAGTCAAGAGAAAGTTCATGGCACTGTATCCAAATGCAAATAACCTCTGGGGGATTTGTATTTTAATACTTTAAAGCTTTTTATCTGAGAAGAAGGTTACATTGAGTTGCTATCAGATGGAGCTGCTCCCTGCTTTTGAGAAAAGAAAGACTGTAACTCTTGAAATTCGGCTTGTCTCCTCTTTGTGTTTTCTGATTCTGTTCTTTTCTTCTTTCTCCATATCTTGAAAAATTATCATTCTACATCACACCTCTTACCTTATGTGTTTTGTGTGTGCCTGTAAGCATGTTCATGCTCTTTTCTCTGTCTTACTAACATCTCATTGCATCAGTCATCCACAGTCATTAGTTTCCTTACCACTGATTTCTTCCTTTGGGAACTGGAACACACCCAAGTCTTCTTTGTAAACAAAAATTCCTTTCCCTATTCTCCATTTTTTTTTCAAATTACAGTCCCACTTTTCTACTTCCTTCAACTAATATTTAGATGTAACATTTACTTCTCCAATTCCTCACCTTGCATCCACCCTTCAGAAACTTGTAAATTTGAATTTTCCATTATTATCTTTGATTTACTCCTTATTAAAATATCCTAATATTTTGTCCCAATCTATTTACCACATGATAGACCTATACCCTTTCAAGTAGTGGCAATGGTAAGTATACTTGGTGGAGAGAGAGAGAGAGAGAGAGAGAGAGAGAGAGAGAGAGAGAGAGAGAGAGCGAGCACATAAGGAGAAGGAGGGGAGGGAATGGGAATGTAGGGGTGAACTTGATGAAAACACATTATATGTATAAAAGAAATTCTCAAACAAGAAAAGTGTAAAACTTCCTCCCCATTAATGATGAGTCTGGGGTTTTTTTAATATGCATAAAGGTGGATATATCTTAAAATTATTATATAAATTATTAAAATTATTATAAAATGCACATGTCATGTGGATCAAGCATGTAATAACATGATACATCCACAGTCACTCAACATCAGGCATGCAGACCATAAGGATACAGTAAGTACTTAATGAATGGGTTTAGAAATTGCTGCTGTGGGGTTCAAATCACACACACCCTCAGCTACTTAGCAGCTATGTAACCCGAATCATGATTCCTAATCTTCTGTCAGTGTGGCTACTTATCTATAGGTACAGTCATTACTAACTCTCATGTTGTCTTGAGTTCAGCACAAAGAAAACTTGAAGAGATGAGTTCTTCCCAAGTGCTGGATAAAGTCATAATGGTGTGCACATGTACATTTACTTGCAGGCACCACCACTTAACCTATTTCTCCCACTTTATTATAATAGATTCTTCAGGTCTTGGCTGTTCGTTGACCTTATTATGCCTCTCAGGGCTTCAAGTTTTGATGTGCATGGCCATTCAGTGCCTTTCTATCCCTTGTGCCCAAGTCCTTGTTTTCTCACCGACCCTTTCTTGTACACTGCTGTCAGATAGGTTTTTAGGTGTTTGAGTGACAGACAGCATGGACATATTCTATTCTCTTTCATCCCTTGGAGGAACCTTAAACTGAGAGATTTTGTGGTAATATTTCAATATTTTGGTTAATTTGAATTTAATTCTTATTACATCAACCATAAAGTCGTTATGAGAAATGTATCTAGAGTTAATCATGGGAAGTACAACCTCAGTAGACATTATAAAAAGCATATTTTGATAGAACAGATCAATCATTTGGACTCTATGCTGAGCATCTGTGTGAGAAGTGATCATGTACTTAAATATCACACACAGCTCAACTGCACACAAAAATGAATTTTATGGCAGTTTCCACAAGCTCAGATCCCAGATGATCCTTTTGCTTTTGTCAATCAGCTCTGCAGTTCATTAGAGCAACATCACAAAAACTATTCAAAGACCATTAATCTAACCAAGATATCAACTTCAAGATAAAGAATTGCAGTAGAATTTGATTACGCTTCAGTTTTCCTCTATTTTCTTGCTCATGATTTTTGATCGTGGTGTTTTATATTAAATTCACGTTGGCAAGTCACAAAGGTGACGGATTCTCATTTAGGTTTTACATCTAATATGTAGTCATAAACTGCTTTTCTAAGTTGCCCTGCACAAATTCATTTAAAGCTCTAGTCCACAACTGACAGATGTGCTGACTTCTGATAAAAATGGCCCAGTGTATTTTGCTTTGTGTTACTTAGTTTTGTGTTAGATGATGAAAGCCACCACTAATGATTCGGCTTTGGTCAGCAATGAAGTTTATTGTGACATCCATTCTGTCCTCTCATAATAATAATAAAAAAAACTCCAGGAGTCATTGTGAAGAAAACACAAAAAGTCATGCTGAAGATTATCAATGAAATAGAAAGTTAGAAGATGGAAAAGTGCCCCAAGAGCCACATATGAAATACTTTCAATCTTGGCTTTATTTGATTGAATCTATGCAAATAGTGGTAAACCCAAATCCCAAGAAATTAGATGGAATTCATATAAATGATAATACATTCAAAAATGTTACAAAAACCTAAAATTATGTGTTTTCATGGAGAATTGAGGAAATAAAATGGCATGTTTATATTAAACATGCCCTCTGAATTCCCCGTTTTTGTGTGGGAAAACAGATTTTCTCCACATGATTTTCTGACTGGATCTTAGGAAAGTTGGAGGCAATGATGGGGAACTATTGTAACATGACCTGTAAAAGAAATGAAGACAGAAGCTTTGCCCCAATTGTATCTGCTAGCGTTTTTATTGGGTTAGTTTTTGACAAATTATACATGTTCGTAGTATAGTCTGCTCACTGTCTCTCCCTACCCTCTCTTCTCTACCTTTATTCATAACCAAACAAAATGGGGGAGAGATTAATGGGACTTAACCCATATGACAGAACCATTACTTAGGGACAGGTTCAGGGAAATGAGGAATCATTGCATTCAGCCACGTATGTCCAAGGCTCTAGTCCCAGTCCAATGGTCACAAAGATGGCCTTAGGTAAACTAATTGGATCACATAGCAAAGCCAAAATCTTGTTAGTATAAACTGTATAAAGCAATAGGTCACATTGTGACATTTACATGCATGCATATAATGTACTTAGTTCTTATTCATATTCCATTACCCTTTCTCATCATCTGCCCTTCCCCCAATCCATTATCTCACCCAAAATTGTTCATCTCCTAGTTTCATTTCTTACTTTTTAAATATAGATTCTCCTGCATATTAAAGAAAAAGTATTTGTCTTATGTCTGGATTAATTCTCTTTTTCTTGAAGATGACATACTTATCTTTTATGATTAAATAATAATGCATTGTGTATATGTACCATATTATCTTTGTTCATTCATCTGTTGATGGATGTCTATTATGTTTGCATGACTTGCCAATTAGACCATGACAAAATGGGTATACTGATTGATTACTGGCAGGATATAGAATGTGATAGCAGTATCTTGATTTATAGGCATACAATATCAGACTCCATGCCACCTTTATAATACAGTATTTCAAGAAATAAATGGTTGAATATTTCAGATTAAACATTCATTGAGTAATGCATATAGTAACAGCTACTGTTTACTACTGTTAACATGGAAAATATAAAGTATATAGGAGTTCTAGCCATTATTTTATGAAAAAAATAAATTTAAAGAAATTAAGTTTGAAAAGGTATCATAACTCAAAGTTCCTGAAGTCAGTCATAGCTGTTATTTCAAAACCAGTGCTCTCTATAGCACATATCTTACACATTTAAGTAATGGAGGTGTATGTGGGAAAGAGTTAGAGACTTTAGCTTGCTATTCAGAGGCACTGGAGAAACTTAAGTTTAAAACTGGGGAAATAAATGTATGAATGTGGAAAGGGGTTTCATGTAATTCTCATCCACTTGTTTTTCTATAACAGATTTCATAATTATTTGATGATTTGGCACAAAATACAATCTTTTCTTTCAGTTTTACACAATGCCCATCAAGAAACTATTGAAGTTGAAGAAACTATTCAACATTTGTATATATAACACATTTGGGCAGAAAGCTTTTTCAGTCCATCCCAGACTCATGCAGCTCAGGTTATAGCAAGAACCCTTGAATGTGGTCAAGCCCAATGTGAATGTTAGGATACTGCAATCATTATTAGGTCATATTGCATGACAGATGAAAGCAGTTTTTTTGCTTTAAATGTTGCTCCAAATAAGTTCATCTGGAGTTACTGAAAATAGTGTCCTAAGTTGGTGTGACCACTTCAGACTAATTCATTTGAAGAAGGTATAGGACTTCAAAGTCAGAGAATATCTCTTGCTTGTCATGAAGTAGTAAGCTGTTAAAAAATTTTGACATGTATGAGGAACTGAATTCTACATTTTCCCAACAACCATGTAAACCTGGAAGTGCTGGAACTGACATACGGGTTGTACCTGAAGGGATCTGGGCTCAGTGGGGTGCTACCTTCCAGACCCTGATGAGGCACAATCCACAACCAAACACCTATTTTCATAGAGAGATCATTCATTAAGTGGGGAAGAATAATAAAGTGGCTGCTTTGTGACTCAGACTCCCAAATTAAGCAGCAAATGATCTTATAGGTGTGGTTTATTTTGGGAGGTTAAAAGGGAATTCTGTGGTAGAATGGACTAGAATGTGGTGGTATGTTTTGATACAGCATGTTAGTTAGGGGAGTCAAAGGGGAACATTTGTTTGTGGGCTTCAATACTTTGATAGTTGGACCCAGCCTTAGGAATGAATCTGGCATAAGAATGTATCTAAATAAGATAATAGACCTTGATGGCTAGCTTTATGTTTATAATTTATGGTTTACAAGGGAGAGAGAAGGGGGACGAGCAAGGCCTGTCAGTGCCATGTTTTCCATGCTTGGGCCTACTGGAGCCCTTCTGTAACCTTGCAAATGATCCGTCTAAATAATACTCAGACACTAAAACCTTGAATAAAACATGTTGCAAGCTGATACATCCATGTGATTTTCTTAGGCAGAAATATAGTCTCAACACAGTATGTTGTTGTGAGGTTTCAAGCTAACTGTTACTGATACTATATATCACATACACACTCCAAGATCCAGAGTGAAAACAGACTTAGACTTGCCCTGGAGTGTCCTTTTATTATGATTTCTTGAACCTCATGCATACAGTTTAATGATTCCTCATTCTTGTCTATGAACTCCATTTTCTAAGTTTGGTTCATAGAAGTTTTGTTGGAAATCTGCACTTAAACTTTCAGATGTCTATGTGTACTCTCAATGAGGATTTCACTCTCCTTTATTTTTCTATCCTCACAAGAAAATTAAGTAGATGTTAACTAACTATAAATATCACAACACAGACACGTAATTACTATTTTATCAATTCAATCAAACTCTTTTAAACTACACTAGGCATTACTAGTAAAAGGATCTTAATGGTTACACTTGAAAATGTTAAAAAAAATTCTTCTCTTAGAAAAAAGTAAATGCACCTCTTATAAAAATGAAAATATTCACTATTGTTAGCTACAGACATTATGCTGGATAGATAGTAGATAGGTAGAATTTATGTTATATAAATGTAACTTAGTACCTTCTGATCAACAGTTTCCCATTTCTCTTACTCCAAGCCCCTGACAATCACTGTTCTACCCACTACTTCTGTAAGTTTGACTGTTTGGGCAACTACAAATAACTGATACCATGCAATATTTATTTGTATGTCTCTGGCTTATTTCACTTACCACAATGTTCCCCAAACCCATTCGTAATATCACAAATGGCTAAATCCCTCCTATTTTAAGTTAAATATTTCATTGTAAGCACCATACTGTAATTTACTGTCTCTATTCATCCATCAACAGATAGGTCTGTTTTTCCAAAACCATAGATGGTGAAAATAGTGGCCATAAACACAAAGATACAGACATCTCTTTGAGGTAGTGAACTTGAGAGGGAGTGGGAAACGTGGAAGTATTTGGAGTGGAAAGAGGGAAAAGTAACATGTTTGCTATAACATCAAAGGAGATTAAGTGTTTAGGAATAAATAAAACACAAAGGTTAAAAATATACATCCACTGAAATCTAGAAATCCTTGATAAAATATATTGAAGAATACACATGAAAAATGTTCCCATGTTTAGAGATAAGAATAAGTAATATTATGAAAGTGCTCATGGAACCAGAGTGAACTATAGGCTCAATAACAATGGCAATTTTCAGAGAAACAAAGAAAATTACCTTGAAATTCACATTAAATATTGAATAGCTAAACTTATCTTAACCAAGAGAAATAAATTGTAGGTAATGCATTTTCTGTTTCTAGATTACATAGCAAAATACAATAAACTACAGTATGGTACTCCCATGAAAACAGACACAGCACAATAAGACTAAATATGTATTTTCCCCATGTGCACACATGAATTGAAAGTACAGCAAACAAATGGTCTATAAATAAAAATACAGAATATATAACCTAAGGAAAAGAAGTCATTACCTCATGGTAACTATATTCATAACTCACATACAAAGAAAACAAAACAACAACAAAAAAATCTATCTGTTGATTAATGAATAGAGGTTATATATATATATATATACACACACACACACACACACACACACAATAATATTGGGGAAACTGAAAACAGAGATACAACTGAATTCATAAAAATCAACTCACACTCAGTCAAATATACTTAGTTCCAAAATCTGAAATCTGTAAAACCATAAGGGACAAAGCTCATTGACATTTATATATGCTACAGTTGTGTGTGTGTGTGTGTGTTGTGTTGTGTGTATCTGTCTCTGTGTATATATTATTATGGACTGAAACTAGGACTATCCAAGTTTTCTGTTATCCCAAAAGAAGAGCATGTGAAATTGAGAAGTAATGCGGTGGAGAGCAGCAACAAAAGAGAAGAGAGGGAAGGGAAGGTTGATTGGTTCAAACTATATAAACTGTTTTGCATATATGTTTTGCTTGTATGAAACTTTTAAGTAATAAAAAGTTGTAGATTTTAGAGGACTTCAAACTGTAAAATTGATTATGCATGTTCTCCTACACAGATTTCAGTACCACATCTGTTGATGACTTCATTTTTTGAAGAAGTATTTGTCTGCAGCCCTACCTTCAAATCACTGCAGACAAACAAAAGAATGAAATTGCTGCAAATCTCTTTTGGGGCATTTTATCTGAAAACAAGAAGTCATTTTCTCTCTGGAACCCTTATCTTGCCCTTGTTAAATGAAGCTTACTGAACTTTCAGTTCAATTTGCTTTTGAAACTATAAATTTGAAAATGTTTAGAGGAACTCAGAGGACCAGAAAGGGGAGAAACTGTAATCAGAATTCATACTGTATGAAAAAAATCAATCATCAAAAAATAAAAATGAATAAATAAGAATGTTTATTGCATCATCGTTCATTGCAATAAAATAATTATAGATATGGTTAACATTATAGAAAAAAGTGCTTACCTGTAAAAGCTTGTTTGCATTAATATAATACCCTCACATATGAACTATGATAGTCACTAAAAAGAATGAATTCATGCCGTAACCACTATCTTGAAGGGATACCTATGAACTATTATAAATAAATAAACTACATAACTGTTTATTAACGCAATAAAACTATGTGTTTGATAAGTTGCTGTCCTAGGAAATAGAAAAGTAGGCAGTATGAATCACCTATATTCCTTTCTTTTGTATAGATTTTGATCTAGAGGGAATACATGTTGAAACATGCAATTATGATATGATGTGATACTTACCAGAAGAGGTAAAGTTCACAAAGGGTTAATACATGACATTGAGTTACACACAGGAATCAAGTATAGGGGCTTTCATTATAACAAAAAGAGAAGTATTTACTTTTGATGGAAGAGCATTAAGTAGAAAATATCATGAGATCATACCCTAGGTGAGAGACAGAAAAGAATAGAAATCTAGAAAAAAAAGTAATGGCTAATTAGCCATATAAGGAGTTGAGACTTTAACCTAAGGGAGCACTTATAAACACTTGTGTCACAGGTCTATTCTTACCATGTTGGAGAATTCCAAAGAACATTTTATATGTATACTAAGTGTCAGTATTTTTCATATTGGAAATTCAACCTAGAATAACCTCAAAATATCTATTCGTTCAGAAAAGCATCCAATTAATATCCATTACATTTTAACAAGTACTACAAAAATAATTCTATGTTTCCCTTTTATGTTTTATACATCCTGATTCTAATATTAAAGGACTGAGTTTATCTTAATTAAAAACTCTGGAAAATTCAATTCACATGAGAAAATGTAAATGACAAAGAATATCTTAATATATTATGAAACTCCTTTGAGTTTGTAATGCAAAATAACTTAGAGATTTTTGAGGCTACTCAAATAATAATTTAAGATCAAAATTATAGGACATAGAAAAATAAAACATAATGGATCCAAAGAAGGCAGGTAGACAACATCCCCTCATCCCTACAAATCTACTCTGCAGAGAATGAATGCTATTTCATTAGGCACTTCATACATTGTTGTGACAAATTCTAGACTAAAGCAACTTAAAGAAGGAAACATTTACCTTGCTTCACAGTTTGAGGGTATATTGAATTTTATACAAAGTGAACTCAGAACGGAAGGACAGTGAGAGGCTAGTCACATTGCATCCACATCAAGGAAGCAGAAAGCAATGAATGCTTGTGTTCACCTTGCTTTCTCCTTTTCATTCAATCTGAGACCTTAACAAATGGAATCATGTTCACCACATTTAGGGTAGACCATCACTCCCCAAGTACTCTAATATACATAATTCTTCACAAACATATCAGACTAGTTTGCATGGTGATTTCATTAATAAACAGCATCAAGTTGATTATCAAGATTAATCAATAAGTATATTAATAAGGATTTCAAAAATATATGCCAGATCATGAATACTCATACTGAACTACTTCAAAATTTTATATGATACTATACATACTGAACTTATAGAGCCTCAATATTGTTATTGAAATAGTCATACACTTACGATCACTCATCAAGTCAAGATCCAACATAGGTTTGGTAAGTAAAATGAATCTTGACACAAGATGTAACTTTCTTCAGTATCAAGTCTTACAAACCAATGGATAATAACCCACTAAATACCACTTCATAAAATAGCATACGATAATAAAGGTATACAGAGTTAAAGTCCTGAAAAGTAAAACCCTGAATCAAGGAGTGGGAAGACCTAGAAATAATATATAATGATTATTCTCATCAATAATAATTAGTAATTAATATTTTAGAGTACTCTCTGGGTGTCACGCTAAGGGATTTATACTTGTTTCAACTGAATCTTTACAACAACCTATAAGATAGGTTCTTTTAGGAATAATTACAAGTGGTACTATTATTCTGATTCTTAACATTTTTGAATGGTTACAATATATCAGGTATTGTGATGAGAATTTTTTTATCAAACTAAATACAATCATTACAACAATTATACAGTAGGTACCTATATTAGACACTTTTATTGCAGTAATAAGACTAGTAATACAAGCTACTGATGAAGAAGATTATATACATAATAGTTTTAATTTCAAGTGCATATCTTGGCTGCATCTAATGATAATTTGTACTAATAGAGGGGTATCTGTGAGATCAATCAAATTATTATACCATAAACCAAATCCAGGGAGAATGGTCCTTCATCAATACTAAAGTGATCCAGATATTATGAATTAGAATTTCCAAATATTTTATTAAAATAACCATTTTCTCCTTATAAATTAAATAGCCCTAGAATTTCTTTCTTGTAGTTCAAAACAAATACAGTAACATTAATATCATTTGCATTTCCAGAATGAGAAAACAAAAGGAAGGATGAAATTCCTATGATTAGGGAAAGGAAAAAATAAGCCATTCACCAAAGACAGTGCAATTAGAAAAGATCAGTTCCAGAATTAGAATTTATATCTATATGACTTCATGGTCAATGTTCAGCCTTTATAGTATACTATCATCATGTAGATCACCACACTTATGAATCAGCAAGACGGTGTGTTAAGTAGATCAGTATAATTAGTGACAAGTAAGATGTTTGTACTAAGGTAATTGTTATTTTGAGTGAAGTAGCATTAACCCTGACTCTACATAAAAAATATTTGAAGGAATGTAACTTGTTGCTGAGATGGATAATAATGTTTTGAGTACAGGTATATATCTATGATTACCAAGAGTACAAATGGTTATGTTTTGCTTGCTGTTCACAAACATGACTATACTCATTGCTAGTGTGTGTTAGGCTATACAAGAGACTCATAAAAATCTAAACAGATCAAATATGAAATCCACTTCTCTATTACTACATGACTTCAGATATGTCATTTATTCTTCCTATGTGTCAGTTTCCATGCCTATAAAATGGAGGCAATGATAGCATCTATTTAATATGGTGGTTTATTTAATCAAATACTACTGCAAACACCAAATATTTATCACAGAATATTTTACAAAACAAATGATCAAGTACATTAGCTATATAATCAAATTCTGTTCCAAGAATTTCTCTTCAGTCATGGTGCTACTTAAGGATCACTTTTTCCAGAACTGGTACTAATAATGAACATGTTGGCTATGATTTCCCCATCTTCAGCAACAAATACTACCAAAAATTCCTTAGTAAAGACCCTTGTCACAGTGTGAACCAGTGAATTTGAACTTCAGTGATGGAGCTCCATACATTACTAGAGCTTCCTTGAATACAGAAATGACAGTTAGCAACAACAACAGGTTTTCATTCATGAAAACATTCACATGTGAAGAATTTTCTTCACCCAAACCCACCCATGAAATCTGGAAAAGGTAATTGTCTTATCAAACACGCAGATATCAATATAAGTCTTCATGGAAAAATAAAAACTTGATGTCATCAACAGAATACAATGATTTTCCATGAACCAATTCCAAGGAAATGGATACTTACTGTTTTCTAGGTAAGGAATTAAAGCTGCTGCTTTTTGAAGTTCAGGAAGATAGAATACAGACACGTAAGAAAGTAAAATCAGGAAAATACTAAACAAAATTAGACATTCAGAAAAGAGACAAAAGTCATAGAGAAGAAACCATTCAAAAATTCTAAATCAATCATATACAAGGAACAAAGGAAAACGCAGAGAAGATATCTTCCTTGTCAATTAGAACAAAGTCATTTGATATGTAACTCAAGAGAAAAATTAGCCCTGTGCAGTTCACTTAACTAAAAACCATTAAAGAAGTCATAAGTCAAAATAATGGAATTATTCACACACAAAAACATTTGGAAAGGTAAGAAAATATCAATTTCACCAATTAAGAGTAAGTATACAGTCAGATTTAGAACATTATGATTCTGCAATGGTGGTATATATATCATTTAACTGGAGAATGAATGTTAAAGAACAAAAGTATTAAAATGACTACAATGACAATAACATGTGTATGTGCAAGTGCACATGTGTGTGTGTGTGTGTATTTGATTCACAGCTTGGTGGACTTACATATATATATATATATATATATATCACAAGACTGAAAATGCATGCCACAGTATTTCATTTTAAGGGCGTATATTATAACACACATAAAGTAAGGATGTACTAATAGGCTTGTACTGTTCATGGACAGTTTAAGTTTCAGTGTGGTTAGAACAGCCTAAAAATCTTGAGCTCCATCTGTACTGACACAATGGAAACATTGTCAAAATGGTCAAACTCACCCATTGAACTGAGAGTGATGTAACTCTGAAACGAAACCAATCAGATAAGGGACTAAAGTGTTGATAAAATGGACTGGAATTTTTAGAATATAATGAATAGGGACTTAATTTGGCAAGAAGAGCATAATTTTGGAAGAACCTGAAGTAGAATAGAATTTACTGAGAAGTAAACTGTAAATGTCAGGTAATTATATTCATCATCTTCCCTTCAACACTGGAAAAGTTGTTAACTACCAACGTTTATAGAGAAATCTCATTTTCTTTTAAGGCACACACAACGGTGTAATTTTGAAAGCTAATTCCCCTCACATTTATGTGAAATAAACATCCATATATGTTCACATGTACAGGAACCACGGCTACCTGCTTCTTTGAGGATCATGGCTACCACTTGACCAGTGTGCCTGAATCCATCTGCATGCAACTGTAGATTGTCATATTAGGCAAATAAGTTAGAAAAATAAATATCACATTTTCTCTGATTTTTGGAATCTAGGAGAAAAAATATTATGTATATATTCATAACATGGATGTGGAAACAAAACTGTCTGGGGAATGAAAGTGACTGGTGAGAGGGAAAGATGGCACTGCAGTCAATATACATGCTATACTTCTAAGCAGATATCTCTGTTAAATTCCTTACTATGTATAATGAGTACAAACTTGGACAAATTTGTAAAATATGTGAAATTTTCATCTTAATTTAGCTGATGTTTATTTTACCAGTAAATCAAAAAATATGTTTGAGATACTGTTGGAAAAAAATTAAACATATACCAACCTGAAATACTTTTAATATATGAAAATTTAAAAAGTCCATTTCAAAACATTTTTTTAAAAAAATGAATGCAGGCAAGGTGGTAGTCATGCATACTTTTAATCCCAGCACTCAGGAGGCAGAGGCAGGTGGATCTCTGTGAGTTCGAGGCCAGCCTGGTCTACAAAGCAAGTTCCAGGAAAAGTAGGAGTGTGACACAGAGAAATCCTGTTTTGAAAAAGAAAGGAAGGAATGGAAGAAAGGAGGGAAGGAAGGAGGAAGAAAGAAAAGGAGAAAAACACATAAAAGATAAAAATTTCCTAAGATTGGAAAAATATTTACTTATGTATAAGATACTTAAGCCTTCACACAAAATATATGTTTCAGAGCCTGCTTACATCTCTAAAAATATGACAAACAATCCAATCAAAGACTGTTTTTAATTTATAACATTTTAAAATTAGTTTTCCTTACCACACAAAAAATGCTGTTCATTCCTTTATTAATTGTGGAAAAAAACAACATAATCAGAGTTTTAAGGCATCATTCAGAAAAATCCTCAATCTCCATTCTCAAATGTACTGTTTCATGTCTTCTTTAAACTGATCTGATATAAAGTGGACGTGCATATAGTATTTTAAAATTGGGGTTGGAGAGGTGATGACTCTGTGATTAAGAGCACCCAGTGCTCTTTCAGAGGGCCAAAGTTCAATTTCCCACACCACCTTGCAAACATCAGCAACTCCAGTTCCATGAGATCAATGCTCTTTTCTACCCTCTGCCAAGCACTGAACATATGTGTTGACACAGACATATATGTAGGAAAAGTAGCAGTACGTAAGAAGTAAAATAAACAGTTTCAATTAAAAATTGTGCCATACATTCCAGAAACTGTTTTAGTCTACAACAGTTATCTATGAAATTAAAACAGGGCTTGTATTGGTTTTAATTTCTTCTTAATGGCACATAGAAAATACTACAGTGGTCAACAGTAACGAAATTTTTAATAGAGATAATTTTTCAAAAAAAATAGACTGGACCCTAAGGAGCAGAAATTGAAGAGACCATAAGAGAAAACTGGCTTGGATGTCAAATGTCCCTTGGCCACTAAAGGACACCAAATCCCAGGAATCAGATTCAGAACTCATCATTACTAAAGCAAACTGAACTGCAATAGCAAAAGCGATATAATTTAAATAAGTAGTGTAGGAGAAAGAACCTATGACTAATTCTCTAGCAATCTAAATCAAAGACCAATTCAAACTACTTTTGGAAAATTCCTTTCCTACTTTAAGCAGCTTCACCTTAATGAAGTGAAGGGTTATGATTTTATGATTTCTATCCTGGAGTACTTGAGAATTTGTGGCCCAATTTTAACTCCAGGACATAATGTATTCCAGGATGTGGAAGAGCTTCTAAAGGTATATTTCAGTGTTGTGAGTAGCAAAAATTTCCAGGGCCAGAAAGGGCAAAGCTTTATTTTATGTATCAGGAGCTAAAGAGGTTAAACAGGTACTGAATGAATGAATAACATCTCTTGTTTCTTCCTCATCATTCAATGCATCTCACTCCTCTAAATGTCTCATCATCAAAACTACAGTCTTCACTCTTGGTCTATGGTAAAGCTTTGCTAAGTCCATAACTTCTATCTGTACCTTCCTCTCAGGGTTTATTAGTGCTTGAGGAGGAGTGATTCAGCACATTCACTAGAGAAGATTCCAGCAACACAGTCCTACATGTATTTAAGAATATTAGCATTTTATAGGAGGCAGGGATATAGAGCACTTGCAGAGGACCTGGGTTTGGTGGAGTTTCTGTAACACTAGTGCCACAGGATCTGACAAACTCTTCTGACCTCAGTGGGCATCAGGCACTTACATTGTATAGAGAAACACATGCAAACAACACACACACAAAAGAAAAATAACAATCTTTTAAAATTAAAGAATTACAGCTTTGGGGGGAGACATATTTTCAAAGGTCCAGTTAGACTTAAATGTGTGATACTGAACATTAGGGGAAAACGATCTCTGCAGCTAAATGAAACAACTTGGAAAAATCTAATTAATTAATTAATAAAGAGCAATCTTTTTTCATTTTACATACAAATACCACTTTCTACTCATTCCTTTCCCTCTACCTAATCACCCTACCACACTCTTCAGAGAGAGTAAGGCACTGCTTTGGGAATGGTCCCAAGGCCCTTCCTGTTATGCCCAGATGATGACCCCTGAGAGACCACCAGAAACCAGAGAAATCCAGACTGCAACAAACAAGGTTTATGTAAACGTAATACAGGCTAGCTAGCAGGGAACTCCAGCACTTGCACTAGTCATAGCGAGGTAGGGAGGAGTTAGAGTCCCTCTGTGGGGTTAGCTATTTAAAAGTAAAACTACAAGCCCTTCAGGGCTATCACGGGGGTTTGGCTCAGGTGCAAGATCTTTGCTCTTTTCCATGCTGTTCTTTTCAGCTTGTTTTCTGTTTTCAGAGCAAGGTCACCCTGTCCCTGAGCCAGGACATCTTTATCATTCTCCACCAGGGTGTCCTTGTGCACTGGATTTTCCGGCGCGGGGAGCACTATCTTTTCCGGGAACCTGACGCTAGTCTGGTGTTTTTGATTTTAAAACACTCTGTTAAGAAATTCCTTCTTGTTCCTTTGAGAATTTTTGTTCCTTTGAGAATAAGGGATGAGGATCTTACATCCCTACTATAATCTAGGCTGAACAAGGCATACATCTAAAGAGAATAGGTTCCAAAAATCCAGTACAAGCAGTAGGGATAAATCCCAGTGTCAGTGCCTGAAGATGGACACTAAAAAGAAATCCCATACTATCTCAGAATTGAGTATAATAAAGGTTAATTTATTTAGGGGTAGACTCGAAGATCACAGTCCTCTGCACAAATGTGGAACAGGAACCAAAACCAGCAGCCAGAAGAGAGAGGGACCACGTGCTTTATATCGGCATTTATAGTATAAGAGGCCACGCTTAAATGAGTGGGTAACTTAAAGGCTACTGGCTGTAAGATTTCTTATAGCACCTCCCCCTTTTGTTTCAATAAGAGAGTTCTAAGCCTAATACAAAATTATATACAATAGGAACAAATACCAGGTATAAAAATTAGAATTACAACCAGCATCAACAATATCAAGCAAGAAAGAGGTGATAAATGTTTCCATAATTATCCTATCCTAAGGAGTCTAAGTCTTGTATTATAAAAAACTTGGCCAAGGCATGAAAGAAAAGTAACTATGACTATCTAGTCTTCAACCCCATCAAAGACCCGAGAAGGGAAATGATATTACTTGAGTAAGCAGGAAGTGCAATCAAGCAACTTCTAAAATGTGCAACAAATGACAGAGACAACTGGCCACCTGAGCAATCACCCAAAGTCTCATTTGCAATGTTGGAGCAACAAACTTTGGCTAAGGCCTAGAGTAACTGACAGATCATTTTCAGAGGCAGGAAATTTTTCAAAGCTGTCCTACCCTGTCTTGGCAAGATTTTGAAGTCTTTTTTCTCATATTCTGCTTGTCTTGTCTGGATATTGTGCATTTTGTCTGTAGTCAATGCATGGGCAGTTCCTTGCTCAAAGGCAAGTTTTGCCAAGAAGTGTCTTTGGTGCACAACATTCTCTCAGGAGTAGATCAGTGCAGCCAGGAGCAATCGTACCTCACATCAACAGAACCCTAAGTTATTTAAATGCCATATTCTACAGCTCTTTGAAGTGGTTGAATGATGTGGGAGGTCCTTCTGTCTATGTGTTGCTTTTATTGGTTAATGAATAAAGAAACTGTCCTTGACACTTCAAAGATTACTGCAGACATAGTCATTATTCATTGTGGAAAACAAACATCATTTATACAAACACATATTCAATAAAAGATATGATAGAGACAAAAATAGGTATGAAGAAGAGTCATTTTTTTTCTAAATTCTTTCTTCTTTCTGTCCCATACCATATGGCTCCTGACATGAGACAGAAACTCTGAATTTTTCTTTTAAAAACATGCTTGGATTTAGAAAAGGACAGAGCCATGGTCCAACTTCAAAGCCAGCTTTGGATTTTAAGTGAGTCATGACTATTATTCTAGTTTATGTTTAGAGATTCTTACACTCAGATGACCTCTCCTCATAAGTCATAATTTTCTTTGCTTGATGATCCTATCTGGAGAATTATCTGTTTTTTTTTCTTTTTAGGCATCTAGATATCAATGGTCTCTTGACTTTTTGAAGATTAATATTTTCCTGCAAAGACAATAACAGAACCCTACCCCAACCCTATATGCTTTCCTTACCACCTAATTGGTAAGCCATCATTACTCTTTCTCAAGAGATTTCTATTTTTCAAACTGAATCTTTATTAATTTTGATGGTATCCATAACTTTTCTTCTGTTGAAACAAGAGCAAAATCCCTTCCCCAACATAGCACATCTCCTGCTTTACATAGTGAGTTCAGTACATCCTTGAAATACTCTGGCTGATTTAATTCAGAAGACTTTTCTGTTATCCAATGTTTCTCTGCTGCTGTTGTTTCTTTCTCATCAGTGTAACAAAAATTCAAGGTTAATATAGCATTATGTAATCTATTTCTGAGGGTATTTTTCATCTTTTCTGTTTGCTTAAAAAAGGAGTAAATCAGAAAACAATCCCACACCAGTCTGGAATTATGATTACTAAAATGGTTATTTATTTAAAGGGAAAAACTTACAGATCACCATCCTAGACAACAGCCCTCCTGTACAACCAGGAAAAGAATCTGGTAGCTGGAAGCAGATTCTAAAGCAAGAGACGGAGCACACTACTACTGCTGCTCTTTCAAGCCAAGTAGACCATGCCCAAGTGGGCTGGTATGTTAAAAGCTATTGGCTGAAGTAGCAGAAGGAGCTCCCACAGCAGTTTAGCATATCCTTTATAGTTCGATTTGAACTTTCTATAACTGCCTGACCTGTAGAATTGTATGTTATACCTGAAACATGCTTTATATTATAATAAGCAAAAAACTGTTTCATTTTATTAGACATATATGCTGGACCATTATCTGTCTTTATTTGTGCAGGTATACCCATGATGGCCATAACTTCTAATAAATGTGTGATTACTGAATCAGCCTTTTCTGAGCTCAAAGCAGTTGCCCACCAAAAACCTGAATAAGTGCAAATGGTGTCATGTACATATTTTAATTTTCCAAAATATGCAAAGTGGAACACATCCTTCTGAAAGATTTTATTCCTCTGAGTACCCTTTGGGTTAGTCCCTGCAGGTAGCGGTGTTTGGTTTTAGAAAGAGCAAGTAGGACATCTCTTTATAATCTCCTTAGCTTGTTGCCATTTAATAGAAAACTCTTTCTTTAAACCTTTGCTCTTGACATGATTTTTTTATTGAAATTCTGTGGCCTCCAGCACACTTTCAACCAATAATAGATCCATTTCTGCATTACCTTGTGATAGAGGATTTGGCAGACTCATATGGGATCGGATGTGTGCTATGTATATGTGACAGAGCCTATTCCTGATTATATCTTGAACCTATATGAATAATGAAGTGAATTCTGTAACATCCGGTATAAATTCAGTGGTTTCAATATGCAAGATGATTCTTTCTGCATATTGTGAATCAGTAACTGTATTAAGAGGCTCTTTAAAATTCTTTAGTACTATGAGAATAGCATATAATTCTGCCTTTTGTACAGAATTATAAGAGCTATTTTTCCACCTTACTCAAATTTTCTGATTTGCAACCTGCCTTTCCTGATTTATTTACATCATAGAATCACGGGCTCCAGTTTTTGTTGTGTCCCATACAATGCAGGGACTGATCCTAGTAGTTCTCTTTATAAGGTAAATTCTAGGACTTTTGGGATAATTGCTATTAATCTCTCCTAAAAAATAGCACAAGCTCTTTGTAAATGTTCATTGTTTTCCCATATTTTTTTTTAAATTTCATCAGTAGTAAAAGTCACCATAACCTTTGTTGGGTCTATATCTGCTAGTTAACAAAGTCTCAATTTTCCTTTTTTAATTAAATCAGAGATATTTTCTACATAAATTCTTAATGTTTTGCTTGGTTTATGTGATAAAAAGATCCATTCTAAGATAATAACTTCCCTTTACATTAGAATTCCTGTAGGGAAAATTCTGGAAGGTATTATGACTAGAATTCCATTAAGATTTGGATTCACTCTATCCACATGTACATCCATTCAACTGGATTGTATTGATCAAAGCTTATATTACCCTTGAATAAAGAAATACTTGTCTGAGTTGCTGGAAGTACCACTAAAAATTAACCTCTAGCTACAGAGAGCTGCCTCACCCAATGACACATCCTTTCCCAGGTGGCCTGTATCCAACAACCAACTCAGGTAGTAATATTAAAGCATAATAAAAATCTTGATTAATTGGGCAATTGAGAGTACAAGACATGCTAGGAGTACAATACAATTTCTTTTCTTATTTTTGCCATTTCATTTCTGAGTATTAGAGCCAGTTCCTAGAAGAGTATGGCAATATTGAGAAAATGAAAGTGTCTCTTGCTGAGTGTGGATCTTTCTAAGGTACACTGACTGGTTAGCAAGACCCAGGGGTGAACCTATCTTCACTACCAAGCACTGGAATTACAAGAACACACCACAGAGACCAGCTCATTAATGTGTGTGTGTGTTGAGGATTCAACACAGGTTTTCATGCTTCCATGGCAAGTGCTTTACTGATAAAGTCATTGTCCATGCCTCCTAAAATGTGTTACTAAATACTAAATTACATTCTCTATCATCACATGATTTCTCTAAAGCAAATACTTTCTTTTGTTGTTGTTATCTCAGAATGTAGACTAGTGCCTAGTACATAGTTATGAGCAACACAAATTGGTTGAATGCATGCATTTAAGACATGATTTCTTTTTCATTAAATAGGGATAACTATCTCTACTTCTTCATGAACTCTTTTAAAAACTGAAAAAAACTTGCATATTTAAAAGAAACTATGGCAACTTTAAACACACATATACCCAAATCAAGAGTAGTCAATTTATACCTGAATATTGAGTATCTTGAGGAGGATATCACTGAGAATATATCAATAACACAATGAAGATGTGTCTCTAACTCTGGGCATGAATTGGACTCATGAAGAGAAATACCCTTGTAAGACATTTGAACCCACTATATAGTATCTGTGTTCAGATTAAAAGCATAGGATAGAAAACTTGTTATTCATGTCAGACAAAAGCTACCAGAGCACTAGAGTCATTCTCATAGATATAAATTGAATCTATTTTTATGGGTTACTATGTATGATGCTGAAGGAGTCACATCCATCAGAGGAGATTTTCAAAGCCTGTGAAGACTTCTCAATATTACAGTCATTTTTAGACACTCTACTGATTCTGATGGCCAAAGTCATGACCTGTAATATGTAATTTGTTATTGTATTAGTTAATATAGGTTGGCCCTTCACTTCCACACCCTTCTCTCCTTAGAAGATCTGTTGTTGGGTCTTGAGGAAATAAATTGTGCCTTAGTATATAAAGGGAAGTAGAAAAAAGAAAACTTACATTATACAGTAAATCTGCTATTAGTCATTCCTGGAAAAAAACAGTCAAGAACAGCTAAATGTCCATGTATTACATCAAGAAGTTCTTAGTGTGCTTTATGAAATAAAATTTAAGGTAAAAATTCCAAACACTTAGAAACCTTATTTTGAAGAAAAAACTGGAAGTGATCTCATAATTTTAAATACATGTGTTCTTTGACAAAATAGTAGATTTTACAGACTGCTCACATTGACATAATGAATGGGAAAGTTGGCAGTAAATAGTGAAAGAGACTGAATTATAGTTGAATAGAAGAGAATATAAAGAGAAAACAAAGAGGATGGTATTAGAAGTGCTAGTTACATTGATACACCATAAGCTGGCATTTTTTATGCACAGCTTCTTCAGTTCAGTATGGGCACAAGGATCATCAGGACCCAGGAATGAAGCTGAGACCATCTCCATTCAATTCTTCAGGAGTGAAGTTTAAGAAATTATGTTCTAATTTATTTCCAGTTTGTGTTTACATTCCTTATTCATGTTTGATAAACACTGGGTTAGGTTTCCTGGGTTACTTCTTTTCTCTGATAATGATTCTCCAGTGTACAGTCATTGAATTATCACATATACTAAGTTTCCTAAGTGAATCTCTGGCAAGATTTTTTTGGAGATAAAGCACTGTTTGTGCATCGGTCTTCAACTCAGAAATCTCCCTTACTATGTGTCCTTAATTGTCGCAAAGCCAAGATATACCTGGTAGGATAGAGAGAAGCTCCATATACATAAGTGTTTCCATACAGAAAGGATTTTGGTAAATAGATGAAGGAATGAACTGCTCAAGGGTGGCTCCAGAAAGCAAAAGGAACCAGCCAAATCCAGTGATCCTCTCAATCCTCAATGACTTCAGACTGTACAGAAAACTATTTTATCCAATTTCATGTTTTCTTCACGTGGACAAAATAAAAATTCTTGACCTTAGGATAAATATGAAAGAGAGTGGGGAGGTGGTTCTGTATATTAAAGCACTGTCAGTTCAGATCCTCAGCATCCATCTAAAAGGCAATTATGCCACACACTTGCCTGCAACCCCAGCACAGTGATGGCAGAGACAGGACATTCACACTAGTTCCAGGCTCAGTGAAAGACCCTATACACTAGGAAACCCAGAGTTCTCCTCTGGACTCTGTGAACAGACAGGTGCACACGCAAACACACATATGGATACACAATACAAGCACACATGCTGAACACCCAAAAATAAAGGTAAAGGTTAAACGTAGAATTGCATGGAAAAGTATAGGAGTCATACATAAATTTGAATTTCCAATAATGAATAATTGTAGTTTAAAAATACCTTCAAGCAATATATGGGACAACTTTTACAGTAAACATTTTTATTTTCTAAACCTGACAAACTTTTCTAACTGAATAATCAAAAGAATGAAGGAAAAAGTGCCTCTAATTAGTCTAAGCAGTAATCTCACCAGTAGGGAAACAATAGCATGGTTTAGCAAGGAAAAGTAAAGAAATAACTTTAATAGTGAAGATAAAGGCCTTTAATAGTGAATGCTTGACTTCAGTTTCTTGAGACATAAAAGAATTAAACTATATGCAACTTTATTAGAGTTTGGCATTCCATGTCCCTTTGTAAAAGGGTCCATCCATACTTTCTAGACAGATTTAAGGTATTTGTGTCTTATACTAGATCTCTTGGTGGGGATGTTGTCTATACTTGGAATTTGTCAATATCTCTCACGGTGACGTAGAAAACATTTATGCATAATATCAGTACAACTTCAAACAATAATGTGGATGGGGACTTTTTTATCACGTTTTTTGGGTATTTGTGACCTGAGAGAAGACCATACAAAAGGATTCAAACCTTTTTCTCTTATTGCTATACCTATTGCAGTTTCTTCCTTTTTCAAATTAAAATATACTGGTTTTGTGACAGATTACTAGACTGAGCCCCTTTTATCTCTCTTTTGTTCCAAGGCAGGCTTTTGCTGAATCTTTCTATTATAATCTTGGTGTGAAAATTGCATATTGGTCCCCCTCCTATTAGGAAACTGAGTTAATGAGGAAAGAAAGGTGTCACATTGCCTGGATTCATTTTCACTCCACCCTTAGAGAGAAGGATGATGGATCCTTGGTCCCACATTCATTTGAATTTCTCTCACTAAAACAATTTCATTATCTAACAAGAATTAAGACCTGCAATTCCACTCTGTACTGATTTTTTTCTACATAAATCTGATGGCACCAGGAGAGATTTTCATCAAATAAGGCAGATTTCATTGTCAAGTCTTCATTGTAGGCAGAAATCCATGCTGTCAGCCAGTTTCTCCATTCCGCATGAAGAGTTCTCTTCTCTAACTCCTTCCTATTAATTAATCACTATCTTTATACATGTAATAAATAGCATGACTGCCAGCTAAAAGACAAGAATGCTAGTCCTAAAATACAGGGGTTTTCCCCACTGACAACCACTTCAGACAGCATAAATATCAGCCTCAGTGTGATGTTTTGCCATATAAATAACAGAAATTGTCTTAACTGGTTATTTTCAAGCACTGGTTTAAAAGAAGGAGGGAAACTGAAACCTTTTTGACAAGATTCTAAGGAGAGATTCTGTGCAAAATGTCATAATTATAAGCACCTGTTAATTACCATCTTATCTACATTTGTCATGAATATAATTGTTCAGCTCAATTGAAGGGTTTTTTTATATCTAAGAGGACGTAATTTTTAATGATCATCCCAGGTTTGACAAGATGTAAGCTGCATTCATTTTAGTTTATTTTGGATGTAAATTATTTTATTAGTTCTTTGGAGATTGTATACGTTTTTCTTTATTATAACCTCATGCTTTCATATCTTCCAGATCTATTGCCCCTTCCCTAGCCACCCAACGTTTTTCCCACTTTTTAAAAAAGCTTTAACCCATCCAATTCGGTTGGTGTTGCCCATATCCTTTTGGATATGTGGCCTTCCAGTGGAGTGTAGGAGTGTTGTTGGCTTTAGAATTCTTTCATAAAGACAAATGCAGATAAGATGTTGCTAGGATACAAAAGGTAATTATATTCTCGGAAGCTGTTGTGAGGATGATATTTATTTTTCCCTTCTTGCAGACCTTCATTTTCCTTAACTCAGATCTACCCTGCCAATGATCCTTGGCCCTTTTCCACCACCTCTTCCATTCTTGCTAGTGTCTCTAGCAGAGCAGCACTGCTATTGATAAAATGGCAAGTTCATTGACTACATTGTTTTATCAAATGAATTACTTCCCTTAGCCTGTAACTAGACACAGAAAATCAGACTTAACAAATAAATGTCTGTTCTTAATTTCATTAGGCATAATTAAAGAAATTCAATTGTTTCCTTTGTAAAGAAAGTCCTTTCTATTATCAACTCCTAGACTGTCTTCATAATTTCTATCAGCCTTGGAGGGCATCACTCAGGTATTTATTCTTTTTAACTTCATTGAGATTTGTCTTCTTTAAACTCCTAGAATGTTTTTAATTACGTTCGTGGTGATTATTTTACACTTTTTCCTGGGTTTACCCAAATACTTCTCATTTGAGAATACTTCTATATAACTGATAGATTTGGGGAGGGGATTGGAGGTGAGGAGATAATGCCTTGGTCTTCCCGTATTGTTTGCATTTTCTGTGATCAGATAAGGCCATGTGGGCTTCTTTTTTTGTTATGTATCCAATTTGGTGGGCTGGGACAGAGCACAGGATATGAGAAAGATGTGCCCTGGTTGGAGGAGATAAGTCACTGGGGATGGCTTTTTAAGAATTTAAAAGGCCATGTAGTTCCCAGTTCCCTCTCTCCTTCCTTTCCACTACTCACTCTCTGACTCATGCTTCTTGATCAGATTTAAGCTCTCAAATACTGCCCCTACATCATTCTTGCCTGTCTGCTGACATGCCCCTGACCATGATGCTCATGGACTCTGAAGCCGTAAGCAAAAATAAACCTTTCCTTCTCTTAGTTGCCTTGGTTATACTGCCACATTGCAGCAGCAGAAAATAACTAAGAAAACGTTCATCAATTGATTAACAGATAACAAAAAAACCCTAAAAACTTTAAGGAATAGGGATACACTAATTCCAAGTGAGGTGCTCCAGATCCAGAAAAACAAACACTGCTCTCTTCTCAAATGTGGATGCTCACTTTGAATCTATTCTTTTCTGTATTGTTAAAAGAAATATTTACATTTACTCCCCTTGTCCCAGGCCCTCCCACTCCCCCAATAAACCTCCTCCATCCCCCTGCTTCCTTAAGAGGGGGCAGGATACCCTGCCTGGTGGGAAGCCCAAGGCGCTCCCCACTCCATCCCAGCCTAAGAAGGTGTGCATCCACACAGACTAGGTTCCCAAAAAGCCAATACAGGCAGAAGAGATAGGTCCCAGTGCCATTATCATTGGCTTCTCAGTCAGTCCCCATTGGCAGCCACATTCAGAGATACCGGTTTAGTCATATGCTCCGTCAGGCCTGGTCCAGTTGGATTTGATGAGCTCCCAATAGATCAGGCACACTGTCTCAGTTGATGGGCCAGTCCCTCACGGTCCTGACATCCTTGCTCATCTTCTTCCCCCTTTTGCTCTTCAACTGGACATTGGGAGCTCAGTCCTTTGTTCTGATGTGAATGTCGGTCTCTGACTCTATCTCCATCCATCAGGAGAAATTTCTAAGGTGATGATCAAGATATTCCTCAATGTGACTATGGGACAAGGCTAGTTCAGGGTCCCTCTCTGCTGCACAAATACCTAGGTGGGGACATCCGTGTGGACGACTGGGATCCCCTCTAGAGACAAGTCTCTTGCTAATCTTAAAATGACTCCCTAAATGTAAATATTTTATTCCCTTCTCCAAAAACCACCCTTCCTCCATCTCTACCTTCCCACTCCCCCAGGCTCTCCACAGTACTTCCCTTCTTCCTTCTCCCTCCCCCTCTCCCTTTTGCCCACTCCCACCCCTACCTCCACTCCGATCCCCACACCCGTGCTTCCAACTTTTGCCTGGCGATCTTGTTTGCTTCCGATATCTAGGAGAATCTATATATTTTTTTCTTTGGGTTCACCATGCTATTTGGCTTCTCTAGTCTTGTGAGCTATAAGCTTAATGGCCTTTGTTTATGGCTAGGGTCCACTAATGAGTGAGTAC
>JAQHUG010000329.1:1892162-1903775 GCA_028555095.1 Dicrostonyx torquatus | reverse complement strand
TAATCCCCTTGATCTCCTTATGTTGTCTTATTGTTATTGCTAGAACTTCAAGCACTATGTTGAAGAGATATGGAGAGAGTAGACAGCCTTGTCTTGTTCCTGATTTTAGTGGAATCACTTTGAGTTTCTCTCCATTTAATTTGATGTTAGCTGTTGGCTTGATATATATTGCTTTTATTATATTAAGATATGATCCTTGTATCCCTAGTCCCTCTAAGACCTTTATCATAAAGGGGTGTTGAATTATGTCAAATGCCTTTTCAGCATCTAATGAAATGATCATATGTTTTTTCCTTCAGTTTACTTATATGATGGATAACATTGATAGATTTACATATGTTGATCCAGCCCTCCATCTCTGGGATAAAGCCTACTTGATCAAAATGGATGATTTTTTTAATGTGTTCTTGGATTCGGTTTGCCAGTATTTTATTGAATATTTTTGCATTGATGTTCTTAAGTGAAATTGGTCTGTAATTCTCTTTGAATCTTTATTTGTGTGTTTCATTTGAAGTGTCGGTAGAAGATAGGAAACTATCAGGCCCTGGAGTGGGGCTATAAATGGAGCGGGGAGTAGAAGGAAAGTGGTATAATTGGAGAAATGGGGTAGGTCTCAGGAAGGGTAGCTAACACAAAAGTGATTTGAAAATGTATATGAAAACCTACTACGTTCAAGGCTTCTGAAAATGTATACATAAACATATATAAAAGAAGTTTAAAAGGATTTGCCCAATAACAAAGGCCAGTGTCTTTTCCAGACAGCATAGGCTTTTACATAATTATCCCACTTCAAGTTATAGGTTCTTTTGAGTTCTTGGTTAGTGAGATCTGATTGATGCCCCACACCTAAAAACTAACAAGCTATTGTCATTGCTCTTGGTTACCCTCCAGAGCTTCATTAAAGACAACACATACTTGAGGTCATGAAAAAATCATTCTAGTAAAATCTGGAAGTTTCATTCTAATTAGCTTGCTTTACCAGTGCTGAAATTTTTTACTTTTTATCTATGCATGCTTCCACAGATAAAAATTAATCAACAATCTTACATAGCTGTTCACCCAGTTGACTACATTAATAATTACCCTGGTAAGAAAGATAGGACCACTGATAAGATTGTGGCATATATGTTATGGGAGTAATCAACCACTTTTTATTGCATGTAGAGTCCACTTGACAATATAGAACCCATGACTGGTACTGTTAACTGGGTCAAAAATTTATTTGTAGTTACAACATAGTCCCTGGCAGGGGGATTAGGTCTATGGAATGGGCATACTAAATGTCCCCTAATTTCTAATCTGTATATTGATAGATTAGTGATTCTCTTATCTCAACCCTCATCAGAGATGTTTCATTGTAGAGTAGGTGGTTATTTGTATAAAGATCCAAAATTTGTCAACATTTAAAAAATAGGAGATTGTAGAATACTCAGCTTTAAATGGGACATCAATATCATACACAGAGATACACATACAAATGAATTTCAAAAATCATCATGAAAAAGGGGTGCTGGAAATATTGTAATATACAGGGTAATGGAGTATTTAGTCAAATGTATTTGACAGATGTGACAGTGCCATTACACACATGAACTTACAGAAGCTGGGACTGCATACATAGGATCTGCAAAAGATCAATCCAGTTAAAATTCTAGCATGGATGTGCAGAGGATCATTGCAATTGATGGCTACTGTCATAAGGAGAGGTAGTTTTCTCAAGTGATGTGGTCCTGTGAAGTTACCCATGCTTCAGTCGATGGTTTTATATACATTCACATACTGATAACTGTAATGGGATCTCAGTGATTTTATTTGAGGATCACAGTAAAATAAAAAGAAAATTTGGTGGAAAGACAGGGAAAGTAATAGAAGGAGAGAAATGGGGTGGATTGGATTAGTATTTTGTAAGTATGTATGAAATTTTAAAACAAGGAAAAAGGAGAACATCTCCTCAAAAAGAAAAGCCCAGGAACAGATAGATTTATTGCTGAATCATATGAAATGTTTAGGAAGATCAAATATTTCCAAATTTTCAACAACATATATTGGGAAGGAATACTAACAAATTCACTATACTGTCCTACATTACAGAACTACAAAATTATCCAAGAATACATATAAAATCACAGAAGACCACAAAGACACAAACCCGCCCTAATGATGAAGAATATATTTGGAGATTTCAAAATACTTGATTTGAAATTACAAAGCTGCTGACAAAAAAACAGAAAGGCAGACCAATAGAATAGAGTATTTGCAAATAAATTAACAAAAACACAGTCACCTAATTCTTGATTAACCTGTCAACAACACATGTTAAAAAGATGACAGCCTATTCAACAAAAGATTCTCCCAAAAGCAGATATGCAGCTGCAGAATGAAAATAGATACATCTCATTCACCCTGTAGAAAAATCAACTTGAAGTTGATTGAAGAAATAAAAACTTATTTTAAAACCTGAAATGCTGAAATAGAAGAAAATAGAGATGGATCTTGAATGCACGTCAAGATCTAGATTTCTGAGAGAATTTTCTGAAGCAAATATCAGTAGCATAGTAATGGGTCTCAAGAATGATAAAATGAGAATATGTAAAATTAAAATTTTCTACACAACAAAATAAACTATCAATATAACAAATACCCTACCATATGGTAAAAAAAAGTCTTTACCAACTATGCTTCAGATAGGAGGATAATATATTCTGTTTAAAAATAATTGAGAAAAGATAAACACCCAAATCCTGAAACTGCTACTCAACAAATGGCCTAATGAAATGTACAGACAGTGCTCAAAAGAAGAAACCAAAATGGTCAGTAACTACTTTGAGAAATATTCAAGAGACTTGGTATAAGGGAAATGCTAAATCATTGTTGAGCTTTTGAGAAAATTTAAAAATATAAATATTAAAAATTAAATTATAATATTAATAAAATATAATATTTAAATTAGAAAAACCTGGCTATGCCATTTCTGGATGCATACCTAACATATTCTGTATAAAGCCCATCCAGATATATTGCTGGTCTATTAATGATTGTAGGCAAATAGAAACAGCATCTATTAATGATTGGAAGTAAATATAAGCAGCCTAGATGTCCATTAGCAAATGAAAGAATAATGCAAATTGGTACATAAACACAACAGAGTCTCAGTAAGCTGAAAAGTAAAATATAAAATTGAAGGGGGAAGAGGGTAGATTCGGAAAGTATAATACTAAGCAGAAAGTCTCAAGCTCAGAGATAAAATACATAAGTACTCTCTCTTAAGTGATCCTAAATTGAAAAGTATTCATATATATTGGCTGAAGAGAATATATATTCTTGCAACCTTCAAGACTTGAGTTTTAAAACTGTGACTAGTGGCATTGAGGAGATGAACAAAGGACAGTCACATGCATAACAAAGTGTCACATATATAGAAAAGCTGGGGTCAGATAGGAGTGTATGCTATTATAGAGAGCACCTACTGCTTCCAACAACCTAGAATCTCAGTATGTTTATAGGTATAGTACAAGAAAGCAGGGAAGCTACACTAGGTAGGAAGTCTATATAGATGAATAGTCTCTTGCTGTAAAGATTATGTCAGAAGGAAGGAGCTGCAGTTACTAGATTTTTACACACTGATCAATCACTCATAAACATTCATACTTGGAATAGAAGAAGATGACTTTTACAATTCCTGCAAAAGCCCCTGCTTTCTCAGAGACTATGCCAACAGCCAAAACTCCAGGTTAGCCCTCTGCCCACAGACTTCCAACACTCCCTAAGAGCCTGTCAAGCCTACCCCAAACAGAACCTACCCTAATTTCTTGTCACCTTATCTCAGCCCACAACTCCATCCAAAGTTTCTATCTTTGACAGAGGCCATGCCAGCACCTAGAAACCCAATGAGACACACTGCTGTACCAAACGACTCTCACCAGAACCACATGCCACTCTAGCCAGAAGACCAGAACTGAAACAGCAACCAAGTAGAAAACACTCATGCAACAAAGACAAACTCAGAAATTAGCACCTAGATCTATAATTACCCCAAACCAAAATGCCTAAAGGTCAGTATAAGAACACAATCAACAACAACCAGAGCCCTATGTCACCACCAGAACCAGCTATCCTATTACAACAAACCCTGAATAGTCCAACACAGCTGAAGCAAGAGATAATAAGCTTAAAACCAACTTTATGAAGATGATAGAGGTAATTAAGGTCAAAATGAATAAAATCCCTTAAAGAAGTTGAGGAAAAGAAAAACAAAAAATAGAGAAAATTAATAAATTCCTTTTTTATAAAGCCATGTGAAAACAAAAAAAAAAGAGTTGAAGACTACTATACCAAGCAAAGTTTTCAATCATCATAGATGGAGAAAACAAGATATTGCATAATAAACTCAAATTTAAATGGTATCTATTCACAAGCCTAGCCTTGCAAAAGGTACTAGAAAATTCCAACCTAAGGAAGTTAACTACACCTATGAAAATGTAGGAAAGAAATAATCTCACACCAGCAAAACTGAAAGAAAGAAAGCACACACACACACGTACACATGCATACTACCATCAACAATAACAGCAAAATAACAGGAATTATGAGTCATTGGCAATTAATAAATCTCAGTATCAATGGACTCAATTCCCCAGTAAAATGACACAGACTAAGAGATTAGATGCAAAGACAGGGTCCAATCTTCTGCTGCATGTAAGAAACACACCTCAACATCAAAGATAGACATTACCTCAGAGTAAAAGTTTGGGAAAAGATTTGCAAACAAATGGATCTAAGGAACAAACTGGTGCAGATATTCTGTTATCAAACAAAATAGACATCAAACCAAGATTAATCAAGAGACAGGGTAGGGCACTTCACTATTCACCAAAGGAAAGATCAACAAAAAAGATTTTTCAATTCTTAACATCTATGCCTCAAATGCAAGGGAACCCACCTTTGTAAAGGAAGTACTACTGAAACTTAAATCACACATTGACCCTTACACATTGATACTGGGATGATTCAATAATAATGGACAGGTCACCTAGACAAAAACTTAACTGAGAAAGACTGGAGCTAGCAGACATTATGAACTAAGTGGAACTAACAGATATCTACAAATCATTTTACCTAAACAACAAAGAATACACTTAGTTCGGAGCTCATCGAATCCAGCTGAACCAAGACTTAATGAGCATATGACCTAACTGGACCCTATGAATGTGACTTCCAGTGGGGACTGATTGAGAAACCAACGATAATGGCACCGGGACCTAGCTCTTCTGCATGTATTGGCTTTTTGGGAACTTATTCTATATGGATGCACATCTTCCTAGACCGAGATGGAGGGGGGAGGGCCTTGGGCTTCCCATAGGGCAGGGTATCCTGCCCCATCTTAAAGAAGCAGGGGGAGGGTGGTGGGGTAGTGGGGGAGCGGGAGGGCCGGGAACAAGGGGAGTAAATGTAAATTTTTCTTTTAACAATAATAAAAAATAAATAAATAAAATATGTGTACTTGGTCATATAATAGGTCTTTTTAAATTGTTTTTATTGAGCTATATTTTTTTATCCACTCACCTCCCTTCCTTTTCCCTGCCATTCTACTCACTCCCATGGTCCCCATGTTCCTAATTTACTCAGGAGATCTTGTCTTTTTCTATTTCCCATGTAGATTAGATCCATGTATATCTCTCTTAGGGTCCTCTTTGCTGTCTAGGTTCCCTGGGATTAAAAATCGTAGGCTAATTTTTCTTTGCTTTATATCTAAAAGCCACTTATGAGTGAGTACATGTTATGTTTGTCTTTTGGGGTCTGAGTCACCTCACTCAGTATGATGCTTTCTAGATCCATCCGTTTGCCTGCAAATTTCAAGATGTCATTATTTTTTTTCACAATATAGGACTCCATTGTGTAAACATACCACATTTTCCTTATCTATTCTTTGGGTTTTGTGGCATTTAGGTTGTTTCCTGTTTCTGGCTATGACAAACAATGCTATTATGAACATAGTTAAGCACATGCTCTTGTGGTATAATTGAGCATCCTTTGGATATATACCCCAAAGTGGTATTTCTGGGTCTTGAGGAAGGTTGTTTCCTAATTTTCTGAGAAATTGCCATACTGATACCCAAAGTGGCTTTATCAGTTTTCACTTCCACCGGCAATGAAAGAATGTTTCCTTACCCCACATCCTCTCCAGTATAAGTTGTCATCAGTGTTTTCGATCTTGGCCATTCTTACAGGTGTTAAAGGTGGAATCTCAGATGTGTTTTTGATTATTTTCCTCTGATGGCTGAGAATATTGAGCATTTCCTTAAGTGTCTTTCAGCCATTTTAAATTTATCTGTTTAGAGTTCTCTGTTTGGGTCTGTACCCCATTTTTATTGGATTATTTGTTCTTTTGATGACCAATTTTTCAAGTTCCTTGTATATTTTGGAGATCAGCCCTCTATCCAATGTTGTGTTGGTGAAGACATTTTTCTCATTCTGTAGGCTGCCATTCACAAAATAAGTCTTAACAGATAAATTAAAATAGAAATAAATCCTTGTATCCTATCAAACCACCACAGATTAAAACTGAATTTCAGCTACAACAGAAAGAACAGAAAGCCTAAAATCTTATGGACACTAAACATCTCTCTACTAAATGACCACAGGGTCAAGGGAGAGGCAAAGAAAGTAAAGAATTCCTAGAATCCATTGAAAATAAATGAACAACATACCTAAACTTATAGACACTCTGAAAGCAGTGCTAAGATTAAAGTACACAGTACTAAGTGCCTATATAAAGAAATTGTAGAGATCCCATACTAGTGATTTAAGAGCACACCTGAAAGATCTAGAACAAAAAGAAGCAAACACACTCAAGATGAATTTTTGCTATTCCTATTTCCATATCATAAATCAGAAGTTCATTGACTCAAGGTTTTCCTGTGTTCCCTAATAGATATGTATGTAGATGGGTAGGTAGGTAGATAGGTAAATTGATTGATTGATTGATAGATAGATAGATATTTTATATATTGGAAAACATATTGTAAACAGTTTAATAGCAGTTATAAAATAATGAGGGCAAATCAGGACTTCAGAATGGTAATATAAAAATTAAAGCGTTTAGTGTGCATGGCATAGTTGATGAGATTTCTAATCTAACAAGGTAAAGTTATTAGCAGTTATATGCTAGGGATTTTTAGCTTAGTCCATTTCCATATAAGTCATTTTTAGCCCATTCTAAATTATATGTGTTAAAAAGATGCATGAATTCATTAAATTATTTTTAACTCGGCTCATTATTACACTCAGCTTGACATCTCAGACAGTTGCTAATTTTTAACCAATTTAACAAAATGTCCTTTGTTAGGAATTAAATAGCAATGTTTCTAACATATTAGAGCTGAAATGCAAGTGTTTCAGAAAAGAAGGTATTTTGCTTATAGAATCTTAGAAAATTAGAAAAACATTAGAAACAATTTAGTTAAAGCACTTATTAGACACATGTAGAAACAGAATCATTCCTTAATATTTGTATTTAAATGATTAAATATAGTAAAGGAGAAATAATCCAGTCACCTATTAAGATTTTAAAAACTACCTCAAGGAATTGTGCTCCAAGTTAAAAAATGAAGTGATACAGATTTACTGTAGGCCTTTAAAATCTTATGGTATAGACCCTAGACTAATCATGTGCTTGTGTAGCAATCATATCATGTACCATATTATAAACCATGTAAAATCCTACAGAAGTTAAGTTGGAAAGCTCTCTTTAGAATGTATTATATTAAGAGGACTTTCTTGGGTACTCTTTTTGCTTTTGCCCATACTGTGATTTTTATATAAGTTCATTTGTTAATGATGCTTATGAAACCAGGAAAAAAGACAAACACACTGGTAATGAGAATTAAGGGAATTTTTGATAAAAACAGCTTTAATGAATGCATTATTATGCTTATACATATGGATATTCATTTATTTAGTGAGCATTTACTAAATGGTGATTATGTGCTGTGAACAGTGAGTAAAATAAGGAAGATATAGGATAAAATAATGTTGGGATAGGTCTCTAAGTCTCATTTCTCTGCAGAAACACAATTCAAATAATGAACCAATTGAGAACTAGTAGAACACACTTGTATGTGACACAATAAATGAAGGAAAATTATTTATTAAGGTTAGGACATTTTCACACCTCACTTCTTCAAGACCAGGTAGCAGAATATGGGAAATATACCATTCCTGTAGGAGAAAGAAAAAGTAAATTGGTATGGAACTTTGCTTCAGATTCAAATTTCAGTTCTGTCCCAAGGAAGTTCAGTACAGGATAGACACATGGCCTCAGACTTCAGGGTTCCAAGATGGTCTTCATCTCCAGACCATCCAACTATGAGACCAACATCAGTTACGTCATACTCTAGACCAGTGGCTCTCAATATGCTATTACCATTTAATTTAATACAGTTTCTCAGGTTGTGATGACACCCAACTATAAAATTATGTTCGTTGCTACTTCAAAACTGTGATTTTGCTACTGTTATTAATCATAATGTAAATATCTGACACATAGGATATCTGATATGCGACCCCAGAGAAAAGGTTGTTCTACCTCCAAAGGGTCAAGGTCCACTGCTCTCTACTGCTTCCAACAAATAGACTTGATTCTATAGTCACAGGAGAAAGCTGGTAATGAGATGAGCACTCTCTGACCAAGCATTCAACTGGGTGCTTGCAGAAACCATATGCCTCCAAACATGGCACTGGGCAGACTCCTGTAGGCTCAGGCTCTATATCTGCTTCACAGGCAGAGTCTATGAGAGGTGCATGCCAAATTCAGAATAACCCTAGAAGTCTCAAACATCTAATTGGCTCAGTTACCAGGCCAGCACCCACAGAGCCAAACTCTGGTTAATATCACTGAAAATGAGATTCAGACCAGTCTCAACATCAAGAAAGCCCCAAATTCCATGGTTCTAGGATAGTTAAGTTCCAGGATAGACCCAGAGTCTATTTCTCTCCCAATAAATCCCAGGAGTGGATAAGCCCAGACAGGCCTATATCTTGTACTTCATCTTCTGTGTTTGAATCCCATAATAGTCCTTAAAGCCCTAGCACTGAACATCTGTGCCAACACAAATATATCTTGGCCCTAGACTTCAGACTCCATGCTAGTCCTAGAAGCAAGCCAGCTCTAGCTAGCCTCAAGGCAAGTCCATATGGACAAAGCATCAGATGATCCTGGGACCAGATTCCACTAAAACAGACTCTAGTGAAATGTTAGATCTAACTTGTGGACTGAGGCTCCAAGACAAGCACCACAAATCCAGACTCCACACCTGCTCTCCTGGAACCAAGAACCAAGCCTTATAGCCTTCAGGGTCGCCATCAAGCTCCAACACCCTAGGACTACCACCTTATGGTTGAATGTACCTAGGACTACCACCTTATGGTTGAATGTACTGAGTATACTCAAGCACAAGGAGATAAAGACTCTAGGTCCATTCCATTAGACCTAAGCTTTAGCCATATCTAAAAGCAAACATTGTGGTACAATCTTCCAACCCCACATACAGGTTTCAGGCCTGCAGATAAACAAAACTGACCATTGGGAATAAATGGGATTTCTTCTGGCATTATGATACACATCTTTACTCCCAGCACTAGGGATTAAAATAAAAAGGAAGAAAATATTTTCACATCCTGGTTAAGTATAAATCATTAACTTTTCATATAATATATTTTGATCATATTCTTTCTCTCCCCCAACATCTCTCAGATCTTCTCTACCTCGGTAACTACCTTCTCACTGCTCTCTCTCTCTCTTTTTCTCTCTCTCAAAAATATAAATGCATGGTTTCAAGGAAATTTAGCTTAAGAAATCCATTAAACTAAACTTGATTCTTAGAGATGTAGAAGCCTGATAATAAACTTATATCATATATGTGAGGAAAAGAAGACTAGCAAGGCCCGAAATCAAAGGAGGGCCTATCACTGCTTTGCTCTCAGCTGTAAGTTTATGTGTCATGTTTTTGTCTATTTCCCACTTCAAGCCTTTCATCAGAAAGTACTTACTAAGATTTTTTATTAAGGATAAAATATTCTGACTTCATAGGCACGTTGACTATAGGCATTTATCTTCTCTACCTCCAAGTACTCTATTAAAATGACAAAAATGAAAAACTATGTATAAACACATGTCAAATACAAAATCAGATCAAGTTGAAAAATTGTAGAAGTTTATTATGAATACAAAGGAACCACTCACAAAACAGTAGAAAGATCAGCTCATAGCAGACACAGTGCAGCCTAAAAAGTATTAAGGAAGGACTGTGACCTTGTAAATGATTGGCCACTCTGTATTATTAACATCATGCTTAGACCAAGTAAAGCTATTAAATTAGATCCTCTGGTGATGATTGATTGAATTTTACTGAATTGTGCTAACAAGTATGTAAAAGTTACATTGCCTGTTACATGTATAATTAGTTATCATTCAGAGAAGTCAAGATAGCTTAGATTTGGTACATGGTTACAGATATTTACCCACATATGCAAACTGAAACTTCCAGTTTTATTTTTAAGCCCTTCTCTTTGACTACATGGGGCTATAAAGGTGGTATCACAAAACCTGCAACACCAATATGTTTCTTCTAAGTGACAAAGAGGTCATGGTTGTCCCTCAGAGTCCATAAGAGATTGTAGAACTCATACAAATTCTAAAATCTGTGAATGTTCAAGGCTCTTTTAGGAAGTATCAGAACATCTGAATATGATCTACACATATTCTCTACTGTACTTTAAGGTCCAGATTATTTAAAATACAAGTTTGATCATGAATGTTGCATAATATTGTTAGGTGCTATTGTTATAGAACTAATGAGGAGAAATAGCACCTGGCTATAAGAAACAATGCTTCTATTCCTATTTGGCTACTAATACAGATTCCAAACAACTAGGTTATTTCCTCACACATTGTTGTAAATAAGGGGGTGCAGGTTGTGTTCCCAGGATCTAAGAGGAGTGCGGCCGTTTGTTCCCATCGCCTGGCTCCCGGCCGCGGCCGCTAGCTTATGCCCAAAATAATCATACAACAATTATATTCATTTAAACTCTGCCTGGCCCATTATTACTAGCCTCTTCTTGGCTAACTCTCACATCTTATTTCAACCAATTCTAATAGCCTATAAGTCACCAAGAGGTAGTGGGCTTACCAGGAAGATACAGCATGTGTGACCCTGGCAGCTTCATGGTGGCTCTATGGCGTCTCTCTCCCTGATCCAGTCTTCTTCCCAGCATCCTGTTCTCTTTTCCCCAGCTATCTATGTCTTGCCCTATCAAAAGGCCCAGGCAGCTTTCTTTATTTAACCAATGAAAGCAAAGAAATACAGAAGATCCCTCCTATACCATTTCCCCTTTTTCTGTTTAAACAAAAAAGAAAGGCTTTTATTTTAACGCAGTAAAATTACATATAACAAAACAGTTATCAAGCAAGAATTATAGTTACCATACTTAGATCTATTTTATCATTTATCATAACTAAGGAAAACTATAACGATCCATTCTTCAATTCCATCAAAGACTCCAGAAGGATATAATATTACCTAAGTAAACAAGAAATAAGCAACTTCCAAAACTCTA
>JAQHUG010000329.1:1843961-1890803 GCA_028555095.1 Dicrostonyx torquatus | reverse complement strand
AGTCTAAACCTTAAGTGAGCTATTATCATGGTAATTACGATCCTGACTGAGATTAGCACATTCCAGAATGGAGGAGCCAAGCCAAGGTGCTCTTATCTCAGAGCCAATTGCACCTCTGAGCTGCACTCAATGTTCCAGGCACACAGCGAGTCCAAATTGTCATCAAGCAAGCAAATCGTAGTACATAACTCAGAAAACCCCATTGAAATGCTCTGTCTCCTGTCGGAGCCAGAGCTTGTGCTGGCAGCACAGACTAGAAAGCCCTGTTTTAAAACTGTCACAGTGTTGCTTTGCTGAGTCAGGAAATCTCCCTTAGGTAGATTTAACAAACAGCAAAAAGCAGTGTTAAAGTCTTTCCTTTTTAAGCCATCTCAGTTTTTTTAAGTGGATTTAACTGGCCATGTGGACGCCAACTGTTGTAAATGGGGGCAATTGTGTCCCCTCCAAGGAGCAGGGCCGTTTTGCTGGTACCCTGCTCCTAGTTGCCAGCTAGCTTATGCCCGAAATAACCATACAGCAATCATATTCATTTAAACTCTGCCTGGCCCATTATTACTAGCCCCTTCTTAGCTAACTCTCACATCTTATTTCAACCCATTCTAATAGCATGTAAGTCACCACAAGGTAGTGGGCTTACCAGGAAGATACAGCATGTGTGACCCTGGTGGCTTCATGGTGGCTCTCTCCCTGACCCAGTCTTCTTCCCAGCATTCTGTTCTCTTTTCCCCACCTATCTAAGTCCTGCCCTATCAAAAGGCCCAGGCAGCTTTCTTTATTAACCAATGAAGGTAACACAAATACAGAAGAACCCTCCTATACCAACACATATTTTTCAGGGACTTACTACTTAAGAAAGTACACACATGCTCTCTCTCTCACACACAAATGCACTCACACACACAGACACAGAATCACACACACACACACACACACACACACACACACACATAGTCTTCCAAATTCGGTCACTTAGCAATTATCTTATTTATTTAGAAGAGAAAGTGGGTACAAGCTTGGTTCTAAATGCTTTTAATCAGATCATTCAGGAGGCAGAGACAAGTGGATCACTGTGAGTCTAAAGCAAGCCTAGTCCACATAGTAAGTTCCTGAACACCCAGAGAATATAATAGAGACTCTGTGATGGCCACCCTTGGTTGTCAACTTGATTACAGCTATAAATAACAAAAAAAATACTGATGGGTACAATGGTGAGAGATTATTTTTACTGAACAATTTGAGGTAGGAAGATCCAACTTAAACCTGGGCCACAACTTGTAGTTGCACATATATGAAAGAAGGAAGAATTTGCTCTGCCTGTTTGTCCTCAATTTTGCTATCAAGTTCATTCCTTCTCTGGCATTAGAACCTACTTCAGTGGGATTCCAATGTATACTGAAGACCATCTGAGGCATCCAGCCCCATGAACTAAACAACTACTGAATTTTCAGGCTTTCCATTGGTAGATAGTCATTGTTGGGCTATCTGGACCACAGCCTGTTAGCCACTCTAATCAACATATCCATTCATCCATTTTAATTGGTTGCATTCTTCTAGAGAACCCTGACTAATACATCCTGCCATGTTAGCCTTCATCATTCCAGAAGGTGCTGTTATTCTGACTGGCTGATAGGGAAGAAAAGACGCCAACAGTCTTATTGAGCTGATACTTCTGTGAGTTTCAATAATGTCCTGCCCCACCAGATGTGCCCACTAGTGCCACAGTGGAATGACTGATGTGGGTGTGTCTTAGTTTACTTTCTAATATTGTAATAAACACCATGAACAAAAGCAGTTTGGTGAAAAAAAAGGTTTATTTGGCTTGAAAGTTAGAGTCCATCTTTGGTGAAAACCTATGCAGAAGGAACTGATGCAGAAACCATGAAGGAACAGTTTTAGCTTGTTCCTCCTAGCTTGATCAGTCTGATTTATTATACACCCTGGGAGCACATGCCCAGGCATGACATTGCCCACAGTGGGCTAGGGAAATGCACAGTAACCATCAAGAAATAATATTCTCCATAGTTGTATAACCATAGAGAGAGCATCTATAAAGTCAGTACTATCTGTGTTAAAGGAACATGCGTCTAAAGCCAGCATTTGCTTTAATTTCACTTCAGTTTCCTTTTCTTCTCCTAAATTCACACTCAGTTTAGCTGTAATATTTTCCCTCCAGGAGATTCATCAGTATAAATGGAGCCAAGATGCCTGTCATCTTGAGAAATACATTAAATGGCATGAGATATCAGGGGATGATGGCCTCGGAGGGAGCTTGGGGTAAGATCTATTCAATTTATGATGTGTTTTTCTGCTTTTTGCTACAGAAGGTATAGACTATGACTCAGTCAAGAAATGTTCTGAGACCTTATGCTAAGCCTTATGTTTTCAACTTCAACATGTGCCAAAGAGAATCTCGGTGTCACGTAAAGGAACACATACAAACAGAGCAAAAGTATCTTGAAAAGGCAAATGGGTTGACAAAAAGTGTGCTATAGAACCCCAAACAGGCCAGTAACACATCAGAGCCAACATGGCTCTCATGTATTATCCTTGATATAACTAGAAGTTGTGTCATGCCTCTGGTGGGAGCTCAAGTTTACAATCTTATATGATTCCCTCATCTGTGGCAAAGGAAAAGGAAAGGCTTAGGATATATAAGTCCTTTCTGGGATAACTACCTCTGGTTAAAAAAACGAACAAACAAAAATATGACTCATAGGGACAAAACAAGTTGCTTGCAATCCATGGCAAATAATCATCATGAAGTGTTGCAGGGATTGGATGTCAAAGGTCCTGCCTGCAGTCACGTACGGTTTTGTCATGTTGGGATAATGAAGGCCAGAGGACTGTAAAACCCTGCAGGATGCACAGTATGAGTTTGTAACCTTGCAGAGAAGTGAAAGAAAGGGAGACCAAGTATGAGGACCTGAACATGAAATCCATACCTGAATACGTAGAGGGAGCACTAGTGAAAAGACTGTGACTAATGAAAGTCCCTTTCTAGAGGGTGGGGGAAGCACATAGAGTGAATGGATTATGGCTGTCTTGGGATAGAGAAGTCAACGTCTTGAGAGTGGACACAGAAGAAGAGTTAAATCTAGGTTGCAACAAGGAGCCCAAAACATCAGGATAAGCATGTCTCTTGGAGTTCTATGACCTTGACCATTCAAACCCACTGTTTTTATATTTCCACTTCTTCTATACACATCTTCATTCTCCTGAATATTGGTAGAGTTTTAAAAATATTAAAAAAGAAAATTAATTAAATAGCAGTCTGTCTTTATTCATATTCTAAATTATAATGTCTTATTAAAACTTTTTATTTAACAAACAACTTCCATTTTATGTAACCTTATTTAATAGTAGGTGTTGATATCTACAACTATAGGTTCTTTCTTGACCCCACTCCCACAAGTCATAATAGACTCAGCCACATCTATTAGTCTACTATCCCTATGGCAGAAGTCCCAATGTGCCTCATAACTAAGTCCATATGTTTTTTATTTCCTTTAAAACAACTGATATAGTCATTGTATAGTTATGTTTGGGGTTAGTTTCAGCTTTAAACAATCATAAATTGTGCCCATTAGTCTACTTATATCATAAAGTCATAATAAGTCACACATTTGAAGAACAGAAGAACAATACATTGAGCAATCCTTCGTGCAGTGATGTTCCTTTCCAGTGGATAGAAATGGAAATGCAAGGCCGTTTTGTTTCTTCTCACAAGAGCACTGATTCCCATCATGAGAAGTTCACATTCATGACCTCATACAAACCCAATTTTCTTCCAAGTACCCCATCTCCAGCTACAACTCACTGATTTGTCTTCATGAGAATTTGACAATGTAATTTATTCCATAAACTTAGTAAATACCATTGCTCTTCTGTAAAGGTAACCCAGAATTCTTCACTGAAATCTTTCAGGTGTTAAGGGCTATGAACTTAAACAAGTGTGGGTCCTGAGTTTCTGCCCACATATCTTTGGGAATCATAGCTGCTCTAGGCCCAAGACAAAGAACCCTTACTTGCAAAGACTCTAATTCCTTACTTGCAAAGACTCTAATTTGCCCATCATAGATGAGTAAGATTACGAGTCATTATCTGTCTCTCTCTCTCTCTCTCTCTCTCTCTCTCTCTCTCTCCCACACACACACACACACACACAAACAGTAAATGTAATATAATAATGAAATCAAATTTACATCACAACTGCATACTCTAATTATAATTTTTTTCTACAGGCTCACACAGATGAGTGTCACAGTTTGCAATCAGAAACAAGGTTTAATGCTATTTAAAAATTCTAATTTCCATTAAAACTTAAGGTTATTGATCAACTACTTGAAAAGGTCTCCGAGGCAATTTCTAATAGGCTTATATTCCGTTGTTTCTTTGAATAGGCCGTGACATTTTCCCTTTGTGCTTGCTTTACTTTCAGAACCTACAAAGAATGCAGAGAAGATTGTTGGCCTCAGAATGACAACAATTACATGTTGTTTCGATATTTCATACCACAGTATAAATATTCATCATATGTATATTCTGTATTATTTGGAAACCTACTCACCATTAGCATGCAAAATCGAAAGAGAACAACCGTGTACCAATATTCAAATTTCAAAAACAATTTTTCTCTGCTCTGTATATTTAATCATTTCACAGTAATGCATTTTGTATTTCTCTCCAAGCTCATCAAAATAATGTTTCACGAAGAAGCTTTTCAATATGTCTATACCATCAATAAGTTGTGATTAATTTACCTGTTATAAGATTTTAGCCTCATAGTAACCTTTATTCAATGTCTCTGGGAAATTGCTCTGCTTTGAAAAATAACACAGATGAGTGTCACAGTTCAGAAGCAGAAATAAGTGAAGCTGTGGGCGGTTTGATAAAATATGGAAAATAGGAAAGAACTTCATGCACTTTGCCTGAGAAAAATAAATTTCTGGACTTAGAATGTAATTCGGAACTTGTCCATTCTACATGAAACCTAAGGTTTGTCCTTGAGCATCAGAATATGACTTTTAAACAAACAAAAGAAAAAATAAAAACAGTAAACCCATAAACTTATTGAAGAAATCACTTCAGTGCTATTTGCGACTGATAATGTGACAGGATACTTTCAAAACCACAGGGAAGAGCCTGTGTGTCTGTCACATACAGCGAAAAGGAGGATCAAAACCATGGTAACTATCCCTGTGCACATGCATATGATTATATAATAGCTTGTAGGGACCTCAAAGATATATTTAATTACACTTGTATTTTTTTTCTTGGATAGAATCCTACAAGCCCAAACTGTCTCTCGATACATTGTCCACCCAAGGCTAGCCTTCAGCTCCCAGTCTTCCCACTTCTTTCTCCTGAGTGCTGGAATCCCAGGCACGTGCTAGCTCTCCAATTTAATTTTTTCCTACCAAAAATAAAAAATTGGCTCCACTTGTTGCAGTTTCATATGCTACTTTGTCAATACAGGAAAGTCTGTATGGACAGAGACTTTAGTGACAAATTTCTGAGAAGACTCAGAACAAGAGATGTTCTCCTATAATGCACTCCAAAATTTGTCAAGCATCTCCCTGATAAACTATGAATCAAAATCACACGGGAGTATTTGAAGCTTCAGTTCATCGTCCATGTTTATATCTCATAAAGCAAAACAGACAGATAAGTACTTGTTGCAACATTAGGAAAATATAGCGGACCCAAGCATAAATACCACACCAGCATGGGAACAATGGAAAGTGTTCAATATATTACAAACCTACCTGTGTCTTTGAGAATATTCCAAAATTACTTAGAATTCTGATGCAACAGTTCAAACTTTTGAAATAAAAAGAGTTACCCATTCTAGACATATGTTAGTCATCATGACATAATGCTTAGTAACAGATTATAACAAGCAATTCAGGGGGAGAAATCAGTTTGTCTTACATTTGAGAGTGAGCTCACAGATGCTTGTATAGTGTGGGCTTCCCTGGCAGGTATCACCGTAAGAAGTGGCTTCCAGTCAGGGTGCTGTCAACACTGAGGAGGCATGCCTTACACCTTTCCAAAGTGGTAGAAAAATCCTCCTTCTCTTTCAGATTGGATATAAGGACCATATGGCATTTGTTTTTAAAAAGTTATGGCCCTAAAGTGTCTTTCAACGTTACCAAATGACTCTCTTACCTCCATTTCTATAAAAGTTGATAATGCTGTCATCAGGAAAGTTAGAAGAAAAACTTGGCTCTCCTGATTCATAGCTACTAAATTTCATTTCATGAAACAAAACTAAATGCTTTGGACCACACAGGTAGGGTTGTTTGAGACTCTGGACAAATAAAGCAGGGATAGGGGGTATAATTTTAAGACAATGAAAAGACAGATAAGACATAAAATAGCATGCCCTTCCTTAACATTTGAAAATGTTGAATACTTAGATGTGAAGATTTTACAGGCTTACATTGTTCATTATATTTTCATGCATTTACCTGGATCATTTTCATCTGCCATTACCCTCTCTTGTGACCCCACCACTCTCACGTACCTCCTTCCTCTTCCAAACTAGCCCTCGTTGTCCTTCGTCTGTTTCTTTTTGTTGATCTAATGAGATGAATTAAGGTTACTCACAGGAGCAATGTTGAAGGGTTATAACACTGAAGAAAGTTTCTTCTCCATCAATAGTTACCTGACAATCCCTCCTCAGGAAATGGTAAGGTCCTTTAATCCCCTTCAATATCCACAAAAGAATGGGGAGAGGCTCAATTTAGGTAGATTCTGTGCATGTAATCTCAACTGGTGAGAGAATTCAAGAGGGCAATGGCCTTGTCATTTCCAGAAGACAGGATTGTACAATATACTACTACTTCCGCAGGCTCTTTCATTGTTCTCACATTCTTTTGTACCATGTTCCTTAAGTTTTATACCAAAACTACTACTCAGTTATGATACCCTAATGCTTCTAAAGGCAACCTAATAGAAGGGTCCATTTCAAGGAAATCAACAAACCTCTAAACCTCTTGGTGTTTCCTAAACACATGCACACATACAGACTCATACACACAAAGACAACAGACACACACAGAGACAGCCACACACAGAAAGACTGACAGACAGATACACACACATACTCAAACACACTGGACTACTCAGACTTCTACCAAAACCTCTGGAAATCTGGAAACAAGATTGAGGTAAGACATCTGCAAGCCTAAGAGACTGTTCATTCATGAAGTTCTTAACAATAGGCATTGAATGCTTTGGGTGTGTTTTTCACACATTACCTCTACCGTGGATCACAGAGTCCAGGATGAGTTCCATGGATCTTAATTGATGTCCAGTCTCATATACAGTATGAAAACCACACTGCTTGATAACTTAAATACTAATTTACTGAAAAGAAAATGGGAACTAATTTTGGTCTCTAAATTTACCTCTTAGGCACCTCAATTTTACACAAATAACCAAGAATTTTCCTATGAATCCAGTAAATGACCCAAGTACTCAATAGACAGATGTAATAGAGAAGCAAGTCTCCAAGAATAGCTCCATTGTGTAATTGAACCAAATGCCACTGGAGAAAATATGAAAGCAATTATAGAGCTAGACAGGGCTGGAAAGGTCTAATTTTAATTAATTGGTCCCTAAAGCTTAAGGCTGAGTACTTTTGAGAGAGCTTATCAATTTCTAGCTGATGGAAACAATTCTGCTCCCAAACTGATCAGCTAAAAATAACACCTCTCTGTATATTTGTTGTTCAACTTGAAGGAATTGTGGGGATATACTCCAAGAGTCCTGAAATAAATCCTGCTTATTCTATTTTAAGAGTATTTATTTTTCATCTTTCATTTTAGCTTAAATTATTGAGATCATAGCTGCTGATATCCCTCATTTTATGGCTGGATCATTTCCTACCTTGCCTGCCTCTTATCTCTCTTCCCTGCAAGACACACAATACAAAGCTGAAAAGACTTATAATTTCCCATTTACTAAAAGAACTGTCTAGACATTCTTGCATCTCACAGTAATGGAGAATGTCAAAGTGTTTCCTTTTCCCAGTGCCAGGATAAAAATTTCTTCATTCCTATCTTTGGCTCATAGTCTGCTTATAAAGAAAGTCAAAGAGTAACCCAAACAAATTTTTTCTTCTTAGCCTCTGTTATCATCTACTTAAAGCACCAAGAAGCACTTTGTGAGTTCTCTGCGGGCTAAGTATGAGTTCTGTCCCATGAACCACCCTGCAGTCTACCCTTCAAACAAGCTGAGTCCTCAGAGTTGAAGATCTTTTCTCCCTATATGCAGAATTAGAACAGTTCAGCAAGAAGGATTTAGGTTGGCCAAATAATGCAGGCTGTGCAGATAACTTGAACATCTTAATGGCTCTACATTAGAATGTGTGAAAATATTTGGATCTTCACCACAGTGGAAACCTGGTGAAGAGAGAATGACTTGAAGAAATCTTCCTTCTCGGGTCAATGATGTAGCAGAACACAGAAAGCTTTTAGTAGCTACAGATGCGCCTGAGTTAGGGCACTGTAATAGCACTTCAAAGGCAGTAAAAGCAACCATGTCAAGCATGTGCCTGTGTGAGTAAAACTGGATCAAAGGCCATTCTGTCTGATTAACATAGTTGTCTGTGCCACTTAAAGGTAATGGTGTGTTTTTAGGGAAAATTTGTACCAAACAAAAAGTATTTTATGTTCAACTATATCATTATTCCTCTATTTCTACTTATTATTACTATCATAAATTATGAACAAATGATCTACACAAAAGAGGTGTGTATAAAATTTTGCTTGAATATGTACTATTAAATGGTAAGATGGCTCAGTATTTAACTAAGCTCTACTGCTCTTCCAAAAGATGCATCTATTAATCCCAACATCAACAAATGGCTCCCAAATCATCTGTGACTCTAGTTTCAGAGGTTCCAATACCCTGTTCTGGCTTCCGTGGGTACCAGACACACATGTGGTGTACAGACATACTTCTGCAGGTAAAACACCCAAACACATAAAAATAAATAAATACTTTTGAAAACCTTGAATTTATTTGTTGCTCCATATGTCTAATAGAGACACAGGGAACTTGCTCAGGAATAAAACTTTCTATTTTTAACATAAAACTTGATGCATACTTAATTATTTAATATTTAATATTACAAGTGAAGATGGATATGTTACAAATCATGTATTACCAATTCAGGGAAAGGATAATATTTAAAATATTGATGGGTGTGATGGCACATGCCTTTAATCCCAGCACTGGGAAGGCAGAAGCAGGCAAATCTCTGAGTTTGAGACTAGTCTGGTATACAAAAGTTTTCCAGGACAGGCAGATTTATGCAGGGAAACCATGTCTCAACAAGACAAACATACAATAATGCATACAATGCTAAATTTTAAATGATATTATATAGATTTTAATTTGCCTATTACAGTTCCAAATTTATCTTTTGAGTATTTTTGAAAATATTTTCTAAATTGCTTATTTATTTGTATGTACTAGTGTTGACAGTTATCAAAACAAGAAAAAATGACCAATACGTATTATTTTAAAATGTTCATCAACATCCTTAGCTACCAGGGAAATAAAAATTAAAATTATTTCGGATTAACTAACACCCAAGTCCAAATATGTACAAATGAAGAAAATAAAGGGTAACAAATGGGAATGTAAAAGGGAACCAGTATTCAGTGGTGCTAGGAAGGCAAACTAGTCAAGTTTCAGAAATCTGTAAGAAAGTTTCTCAAAATCCTAAAAAGAGAACTACCATATGACTCAGTTCTACCACTCCTAAGGTCTCTATAGCCTACAGAAATACTAGCACATCCGTGTTTACTGCTGCAGTATCCACAATAGTAGGAAAATTGAAACAGTCTAGGTGTTCATCAAGAGAACAAGAAAAGGTATTTATAAATAATGAAATTTTATTTTGTTGCACATGTATGGAGCTTAGTTTATAATGTATGGACATAGGCTATGAAACTAGAAAGGAGAGCTGGGGGGAAGAAGGTGTGGAGTGGGAGGGAAAGGCAATTGGACACTAGTGACATGAAAATCAGTATGGGAGTGGGTTGAAAATGTGGATGGGCCTCAAATACATAATATTAACTCAGAGAAGTCACATAGAAATGGCCACAAATTACATGGCTTGATGAGAAAGCAAATGGATTGAAGGTTGTCAGAGTATCTTGCAAAAGGTAATGACGTATAAGTACTTAATGACCAAAGCTTTCTAAAGGAGTGATGTATTGTGTCAAACAGCATGTAGCTTATAATTGCATGGTGTTTATATGGTATACTATTTATTACTGAATTGCATTCCACTTTTGAATGATTCTTTTCATGCCGTGTTATGTTTTGTTTAAATAAAAATTACTCTTGGGATAAAAACACTGAGACAACTTATGCTGGAGAGGATGTGGGGTAAAGCAAACATTCCTGCATTGCTGGTGGGAGTGCAAGCTGGCACAGCCTCTTTGGATGTCAGTGTGACAATTTCTCAGAAAATTGGGAAACAACCTTCTTCAAGATCCAGTAATACCACTTTTGGGTGTAAATCCAAAGGATGCTCAATCGTACCACAAGGACATGTGCTCAACTATGTTCATAGAAGCATTGTTTGTCATAGGCAGAACATAGAAACAACCCTAAATGCCCTTCAATCAAAGAATGGATAAGGAAAATGTGGTGCCTTTACACAATGGAGTTCTACACAGCAGGAAAAAAAATGACATCTTTAATTTTGCAGGCAAATGGATGGCGCTAGAAAACATCATTTTGAGTGAGGTAACCCAGACACAGAAAGACAATTATCACATGAACTCACTCACAAGTGGTTTTTAAACATAAAGCAAAGAAAACCAGCCCACAAATCACAATCCCAGAGAACCTAGACAACAATGAGCACACTAAGAGAGACTTACATAAATCTAATCTACATGGGAAGTAGAAAAAGACAAGATCTCCTGACTAAATTGGGATCATGGGGACCTTGGGAGAGGGTCGAAGGGGAGGGGGAGAAGCAGGGAGGGGAGCAGAGAAAACTATAGAGCTCAATAAAAAAAAAACAAAGAAAAACACTGCTTGGGGGCCAAGAACCTGAGACTAGGGGAAACCAGATGCTATGTTTCTGCTAAAGGAACATACCAATAAAATGCCTCTTAATGAAATACTGCAATAAAAAAATTACTCTTGTGGCCTACAAAATTTTTATTTAGCAAAAAGCCTGAGTATATGATGTGGACTCCTGAAACCTGATAGTGGAAGAAGATGACACCCACAAGTTGTTCTCTATCTTCCAGTAGTGCACTATGGTATGTGTGTGTTGGTGTGCGCGCGCACACACACACACACACACACACACACACACAGAGAGACAGAGAGAGACAGAGAGACAGAGAGACAGAGAGAGACAGAGAGACAGAGACAGAGAATAAATAAATAATCAAGCAAATAAATAAATATTTAGAAAGAGTTCTTTAATGCAAACCTGTGACAAACATTGTAGAAAGAAAAGGTGAACTCAGTTGGTTCCATATTCACTCTTTGACATGGTCTTCTTAGGTGCTCATCTGTCAGAGGGTCACAATATTCTTCCACTGGACATTTGGTTTTCTGCTTGGTCTCAGTAATGTGTCTCTAGGACACATTACCTTTTTACCAGGGACACAGGTATAAAAGATTTTGAAACTATAAAAGCCCTCTGGTCTAGGCAGACAACGGATGCCTGGACAGTTAGTAAGGGAATCAAAGGAGGAGACCAAAACCTAAAATATAAATGTAAAAAGCTACCAAGGATGTGGTGTGCATTTATTTATAAATATTCATTTTCAGTTTTATGTGCACAGTTTACAGATTAAAGCAATTATGAATTATGAATATTTCTAAATCATCCATGAAAACAAAACCAATTGTTATATTTATTTAATAAATGTAATTTATCATTTGGAGCCTAGTTCTATTAGATAAAAGACACATTTGAGAATCTGATGTAAGACGTAAATAAATTTACGTAAGTAAATTTGAAGATGTAAACATGAAAAGAGATAATTACACTTTTTTTATAAGGTATTTCTTAATTGAGAAATTCACATGACATATTTCAATCTCAGCCTGCATCCCTCCTAGATTCACTTGCTTTCTTACCCACCCAACATTTTGTCCTCATTTTGTAAAATCTCATCAAGTCCATTTTGTGCTATCCATAGACTTTTGGGTTGAGGATCACCTACTGTATGCCAACACACAAACACATAAATAAATAAATAAGTGATGAATAAATAAATAGAGAAATAAAATTCGAGGAGTTGGGAAGTGGCATAGCTGAATCAGAGCTCAAGAGCACTTGTTATTCTCTTTTCTTTGTTTTAGGGACAGGGTTTCTCTGTGTAGCCCTGGCTGTCCTGGAACTTGCTCTATAGACCAGGGTAGCACCAAACGCAGAGGTCTGCCTGGCTCTTTAGTTCTGAGAGTAAAGTTATTTGCAATCACATCTAGCTGCACTTACTACTATTAAGAAAACCCAGGACTCCATGTGTATAAATATAACACATTTTCTTTATCCATTCTTTGGTTGAGGGGCATCTAGGTTGTTTCCAGGGTCTACACAGAGGTAAAAAATAATGAACATCTTGAAATTTGTATGCAAATGAATGGATCTAGAGAAAACCATATTGAGTGAGGTGACCCAGACCCAGAAAGACAAAATATGCATTCACGTGTAAGTGGCTTTTAGGCATAAAGCAAAGAAAAGCCAGCCTACACGCCAAAACCTCAAAGAAACTAGACAACAAAGAGGGGACTAAGAAAGACATACATGGATGTACATAAGAAGGTGAAAACAACAAAATCTCCTGAGTAAATTAGGAGTGTGGTGGTCATACAAGAGGGTAGAAGGCAAAATGAGTTGGTTCTAATAATTATAACATACACAGAATGGGTGCTTTCTAGGGAGATGCAAGACAGGTAAAATAAATGTCAGCACAGTAGAAAAGGGAATGGTCTTTAAAACTGGACATTTGAAGGGCTCTATGATTGAAAGTCTTCTGATTCTCATACGAGTGTTATTTCTGACGTTTCTGGTTGTGGGGTTTTTTTGCTCCATTTTCATTTTTTATTGTACTATGGTTTGCATATTAGTGAAGAGTACTCATGTGAGTGGAAGAGCTGGTCCTGCCCCTCATGGAGCACAGCACACAGGAGAGCAGATCCTGCACCTCACCTGGGCAGGACACTAGCGCTTACCCGGTTGATGGGCACACAGGTGAGCCAAACCTGAGGGCATGAGAGCAGGAGAGCTGACCCAGATTCCCCTCATCTACCATCTGGTGACATGTGTGAGGGAAAGATAATCACCCCTGACCCTTGTCAAAGGGGCATGAGAGTGGGAAAACTGGCCCTGTGCCTTACCAACTGAAGCACCCAGGAGAGTAGCCCATGGACATCACAGGTGCAACACAGTCTATGTGGCCCTAATAGTGGGGGTGCAGTTGAGCAGGCCCCAAGGGCCTGAGGGAAAAAGAAATGAACCTGTTCCATGCTGCCTGCTGCAGTTGATGAACTAGCCAGAGCAGTGCTGGAGAGCTCACCATGGTGGTAACAATGAGGGATACCTTTCAGGCTGACCAACCCTACTACCTCCCAGGCCTAGAACCAAAGATATGAGTTGGCCCACTCCAACGTTTACCTCATCTATGAACTGCTGGAGCATGTGAAGGGGCCAGACCTGCAGATCCAAAGCTGTAGGACCTCCATGACACAAGGCAACAAGAGGGACATTCAAGAGGAGTTCCAGGGAAGGCCCAGAAAAGAGGGTGTAGCAAAAGCCAGAGGCCTCAAACCAGACCAATGACTCGCTGAAGGTCCCTTCTTTCATTGTCATCCATTGGCCACTGAACCATGAGAGCAGAGAGGGCAGGGCCTTGTCCGGCATGTGGTATGACAGAAATAGACTTCCAAGTTGCTCCTTTGGTGTGACAGCTCATGTTTATTCAAGAATGAAGGCAGATATAGAGGATGAGGGCAGCATCTGGGGTATACAACCTAATCTGCATCAAACAGCACGCTCCTATCATAAGGCTCCTCGTACAAATCTTAGTTATCACATGTAGAAGCACAGTCCAATTGTAAAGCTCATAGCACAATATTTAATTACCATATGGGCACCAGGGGAAGCTTCTTCAGGGAACTGTGAGGTTGAGGTAAGTCAGGCTTCCTGGCCTAGGGACATTCTCCAAATAAGGTTATGCAGAGATCAAGAGGCTTCCACTGCAGGGGTAGTCCATCATGTAGCACTAAACTCACAGAGAGTTGCCAGGCCATGTAAACTGCAACCTCTGACCAGCAGGGTCTCCAGACAATTCATTATAATGGATACTTACAAGTAAAGATGTATGGAGTAAACATTGGGACTCACTATGTCATACTACAGCTTCCACGCTGACACTTTTTGTTTGTTTTTTGTTTTTCTTTAAAATTTTATTTATTTTTGTGTAGGGGAGATTGCAAGGACATAGGAAGGATATGAAGGGACAGGGGCATGAATGGAATTGGGGTACATGATGTCAAATCCACAAAGAATCAATAAAACTTTTTTTTTTAAATAGAGAGTACTCATTTGACTTGAAGCTTTACAACATTGCTAGTAATGTACCTCTTTTCTTGAATACCATGTTAAAAATAGAAGATAATTTAATTAGATATTAAACATAATTCAAGAAACACTATAATTACTAATGGGAGATCTGTAAGAAAGACTCCCTCTTTTCCCTCTTTTGTTTTCATTTTCCTCTGTCTCTATCTCACATCTCAATCTACCATATGCTCACCTTTATACTGAAGTTATGCTACCATTGCAATAGAAACACAGCTTGTTAATATTGTGATGCTCCTAATTCACACTTCCACACCCTGACCCTTGATAATAAATAGGACACACCTGTCAAGCTAGTGGACAGGTTTAGTTCACTTAGCACTAACATGGAATATTACACTCTGCTGCTCCTTCAAGGATGGAGTGGGAAAAAAAAGTTTCATTTGGGAATTAGAAATATTAGAGCAGACTCTAGGTCTTTACATTGCTATCTTCTAATAAAATTACTGTGAAAAAAGAAAAGCAAATGCCTCTATCAAAAAATTGACAATTAAAAATCTAAGGGTTCACCCCAAAGAGCTACATACATTTTGGGATTACTCATTTTACAAGGTATACATCCAAAGAGAATATGATCCCAAAAAGCCAGTATATTCAGTAGAGATAAATCCCAGTGCCACTGCCAGTGGCCCTTCAGTCGGCCCCAGTCATACAACTGTCAACCACATCTAGAGGGACTATTTGGGTCCTATGCTTGTTCCTTCCCAATCCAGCTGGAGTTGGTGAGCTCCCATTAGCTCAGGTAAACTGTTTCAGTGGATGAACCCTTCATGGTCTTGACCTTTTTGTTCATATTCTCATTCCTTCCAGTCTTAACTGGACTTTGGGAGCTCAGTCCAGTGCTCCGATGTGGGTCTCTGCCTCTGTTTCCATCTGTTGTTGGACGAAGGTTATATAGTGTTATTTAAAATAATCATCAGTCTGACTACAGGGCAAAACCAGTTTGGACTCCCTCTCCTCTGTTGCTTAGGGTCTTAGCTGGGGTCATCCTTGTGGATTTGTGGGAATTTTTCTAGAGCCAAGTTTTTTGGTAACCCCATAATGGCTCCCTCAATCAAGATACCTCTTTTCTTGCTCTCATATCTGTCCTTCCTCTGTCTTGACTACCCCATTCCCTCAAATTCTCCTCAACCCTCCCCTTCTTCCCTCCTTCTCCCCTTCTCCCCTTCCTTTTATCCCCTGCCCCCATGCTCCCAATTTTCTCAGGTGATCTTGTCGGTTTTTAATTTCCAAGTGGTTCTATATATGTTTTTCTTTGGGTTTACCTTATTACTTAGCTTCTCTAGGATCATGAACTATAGCCTCAAAGTCCTTGAAAATTTAAAAACTATACGTTATTAAGCTGGAGCTGTAAGAAGGCTACTAACCATCTACATGTATAACTAAGGCTTCTGTTCCTATATGAGCATTGGAAAAGCCCATGTGTTCAAGTTTTAGATTGAGCTTTACCATAACACATGATGTTTGTTAATTTTTTCTTCTCTTTTATTTTACTGTATTGTGAATTCATTTAATATAAATTTAATTCTTGGATTAAGAAAGACATAGAGGTGGAAAGATAGAAAACAACTACCTTTATAAATAACATTATATTGTGAGTAAAGACAGATTTACACAATTCAAAATCTGAGGAATATGTCAACATTGCCTAGAGGTAAATCAACCAGATGGGTTTAAAGTACTAGTAAAAGGGCACAGGATGTGTTGCCAGGAACCCTGAGTTACAGCATAGGCTCAGTTTTTATTGAACATTGACAGTTCCATGGCAACCAATTACTTTAGCACAAAAGAATTTTAAATAGTCCATGGTCACTTGTAGCTATAATATATGTTTCTTTCCTCTTTTTAAGAAAAAAAATTGGCAAATGCAGATAATTTCATCCTTTTCAAGTCACTAAAAATATGGGGGACTTACTTGAAGGTGGATAACTAAACCATGCCAGTTTTCCATACAGATAGCAATAAATTGCTGGCTACAGATATGACTAAGACTTTGATGCCAAATAAGGTTTCTGCCAGAGGTCGTAATCCAAGTCTAGGGGAAAATACACTTTTACCATTTCCTCAGCCTCACAGATTAGTCTATTTATTACAGAAGATTTCAATCTGTGTATATCAATGACAGGATAACAGCAAGAAGCAAATATGCCCAAGACATTATGGCAACTTCAAATAAAATAAACATCATTTGACTGGAGCTGTAAAGCAATCGACCCAGAGAAGTATAGACAACCAGCAAATAAACGTGGAAACATAATTTTCTTCCAAATATAACTGAGAAATAGTAGAGCAGCGTGGTGATAGGGTGGGGCTTGCATATTCACTATGGCAGTGAAATAAACTGACCTTCCCTATCCAATTACTTACACTGTGTAATATAATTTGGTAACTTATATCTTTGATATTGAAAATTCAGTTCATGATATCTCCCATGCTTATGGATCAGTAGGAACAACATAGTAAAAATGGCCATCCTATCAAGAAGGAATTTACAGATTCATTGTAACTCCCATAAAACTTTCAACACAAATCTTTACATACCTTGAAAGGACAGTACTGAACTTCATATGAAAAAGCAAACAAATAAAAGACAGAATAGCTAAGTCTGTTGTAAACAATAAAAAGAATTTTCAGGGGTATTACCATCTCTGATTTCAAGCCGCACTATAGAGATACAGCAATAAAGCCACATGAAATTGGCATAAAAACAGATATGTTGATCAGTGAAATTGAATTGAATGCCCAGACATAAATTCACACACCCATGGACACTTGATTTTTGATAAAGCAGCCAGAAATACACAATGGAACAATGACAGCATCTCCAACAAATGGTGCTGGTCATACTGGATGTCTGCATGTAAAAGAATGAAAATTAATCAAAAGCTAGTAATAACCCCGCAGGAAACTCAAATCCAAATGCATCAAATACCTCAACATAGAACAAGATACACTGAACATGACAGAAGAGAAAGTGGGGAATAGCCTTGAATGCATTGGCACAGAACACAACTTCCTGAACAGAACACCAATAGGATAGGCACTAAGAACAACTATCAATAAATGGAGCCTCATGAAATTGAAAAAACTTGTGTAAGGCAAAGGATATCTACCTTCAATAAGACAAAGTGTCAGCCTACAGAATGGGAAGAGATTTTCAGAAACTCCACATCCAATTGAGGGCTAATATCAACACTATATAAAGAGCTCAAGAAGTTAGACATCAATTAACCAAATAATCCAACTGTTTTTTTTTTAAATGGGATACAGACTTAAACAGAGAATTCTTGGTAGAGGAATCTCAAAAGGCTGAGAAATACTTAAAGAAATGTTCAGCATCCTTAGCCATCCAGAAAATGCAAATCAAATGACTCTGATATTCTATAGTATGCCTGTCAGAATGGATAAGATTGAATGATGTGACAAAAGATTGGTATTTGTGAGTTATTGTTTTTAGATAATTGTTATCAATTCTTATATATTGATACAAAGTTAAATTATATTAAATACTGTATACATGTATGGTTCTACCTCTTTTTACAATATTGTTTATGTATTGATATATATTTACCATATTACAGTACATTACTACCTCTGATCAAGATACTTATACATTGTTTACATTTAAAGGTCATTGTCCTCATTTATTACACAGTTGTTTATTGTCTTAGTCTTTAAGTTAGATAGGTATTGAAATTAGATCAATAGTCACCTATGTTTGTCATATTCATAATTAAACTAATAAGGTTCTTTAGCTACATAAAGATTATATTCAGTATAGATAGATAATCTTCAACCTCTTCAAAGAGCTGTAGAAAATGGCCTTTAATCTAACTTAGAGTTCTGTGGTAGTGAGACACAATCGCTCTTGACAACACCAATCTATTCCCAAGGAAATGTTGAGCATCAAAGACACTCTACCAGGAGCCTTTCTTCTTGGCAGAACTGGCCTTTGGACAAAGAAATGTCCATACCTCAACCACTGACAGAGACACAGAGTATCCATAAATGGATAAAACTTTTAAAAACTATCTTATCCTGTCTTAGCAGTCATATCCTGCTAAAACAGGATAAGATAGTTTTAAAAGATTCTTGCCTTTAAAAATGGTATGTCAGTTATTTTAGGCCGTAGCCAAAGATGGTTGCTTCAACATTACAAATGAGATTTTGTGTGATTGCCCAGGTAGTCAGTTGTCTCTGTCATTTGTTGCACATTTTAGAAGTTTCTCTATTTCACTTCCTGTTTACTCAAATAATATTGTTTTCCTTCTCAGGTCTTCGATAGAGTTAAAGATTAGATAATTATAGTTACCTTCCTCATTATTTAGACAAGCTTATTTTCAATACAATATTTAGACTCCTTGAAATAGAATGTTTAGTAAAACTTTTATTATGTGTTCCTTGCTTAATATTGTTTATTGTTTATAATTTATTATTTGGTATCTGTTCCTATTGTATATAGTTATATTGGGTTTGGATTGATCTTATTTAGACAAAAGGGGAAGATGTTGGGGAAACTCTGTCAACCAATCACATCTAACTAAGGCATGGCTGCCTGGAGCCCAGGTGAAAAACTGGGATGACTAAGGTGCATGCCCTTCTCTGTGCAATGCCTGCCAGACAGATAGGAAGTCAGACCTCCCACTCTTGTATCGTGAGTTTCCCCTTATAACCATTAAAATATAATTATTATTCTTGAGCTGTCCTGGTTATTTATCATACCAACCTAATAGCAACAGGTAAGATCCATTAACACAAGTGACAGCTTATGCTGGAGAAGATGTGGAGCAAGGGGAATGAATATTCCTCTATTGTTAGTGGGAGTGAGAATTTGTATAACCTCCGTGGAAATCAATATAATGCTTCATCAGAAAACTGGGAACCGAGCTACCTCTAGAACCAGCTATACTACTCTTGGTCATATAACCAAAGGAGGCTCCATTATGCCACAAGGACACTTGCTCAACTATGTTCATTGAAGTTTTTTTCATAAAAGCCAGAATCTGGAAATAATCTAAATAACCCTCAACAAAATAATGGATGAAGAAAATGTGATATATTTATATAACGGAGTGTTACTCATCTTTCAAAAAATAATGACATCATAAAATTTGCAGGCAAATGATTGGAACTAGAACAAATTGTTTTGAGTGAGGTAATCCAGGTCCAGAGAGACAAACATGGTATATATTCACATATAATTGGATAATAGTTGCTAAGTAAATGATAATCATACTTCAAACCACAGACCCAGAGAGGCTAAGTAACAAGGATGACCCTAAAGGAGGAGTGCATTGATCTCCCTGGAAAAGGGAAATAGAATATATTTTGTTTGTGGGGATGGGAACAATAAATCACATATACTTGATTATATGAGGGAGAGAGGAATTAGAGGGCATTTAGAGGGTGATGTGAAAACTAAGAACAATGAAAAGTGGCATTCACTAAAATGTATGAGGGCTACATTAGTGAGGACTCCTAGTAATGGGGGACATAGAGCCTGAACTTCCCATCTTCTGTAACCAGGCAAGGCTTTCAGTGGTGGACTTGGGACACCAATGAAGCTACAAAACTTTTGACCTATACCACCTACCCTGTCTGAAAGATGTGCTTGGGAAATGGTGGCATAGAAGTTGTAAGAGGTCCAGGTCACAAGAGAGAGCCCGTGCAGGACACTGTCTGGATGAACAGAAAAGAAGTCTTTATAAGTTAGAGACCTTGGGTAGAAAAAAATCAATGAAATGATTCCTAATGATATCTTCTATATTCATATACTATAGACTGCTGCCTAGCCCAATCAGCATCAGGGATGCTTCCTCCAACAGCTGATAGGAACAGATGCAGAGACTCACAGCCAGACATTATGAGGAGAGACAATCTAAAACTGGAGTTTTTCAATGGGTCCCTCCCCTCAGAGCTGAGGGAACCCTGCTGAAGAAGGGGAAGGAAAGAATGTAAGTGTTAGAGGGAATGGAGGACATGAGGAGAACATGGCCGACTGAATCAACTAAGCAGGGCTAATATGGGCTCACAAATATTGAATGGATCTACAAGCATGGTGCATGCATGGGTTGGCACCCAGTCCTCTGTGTATATGTTATGGCTGTTAGCTTGGTGTTTATGTGGAACTCCTAACAGTGGGAGCAGGTGGGTCTCTGACTCTTTTGCCTGAACTTGGAACTCTTTTCCTCCTACTGCAATACCTTGTCCAGACTCCATATTTGGGCTTTTGCCTTGTCTTATTGCATATTTCTTGTGTTTGCTTGTTGTCTTTGGGAGGCCTGCTCCGTTCTCAGTGAAAAAAGGAGCAGGGGAGTGGATCTAAGGGATAGGGGAATTGGGGAGGATCTGGGAGTAGTTGAGAGAGGGGAAACCATGTTGGGGTATAGTGTGTGATTGAAGAATCTATTTTCAATAACAGCAAAAATATCTCCAAGGTTTTCTTCAAGTTAGAGCACCTCAATAAACCCATTCAATATAACTACACCAGTGTTTTAATTCCATATCATTAATGGTGTTAATACTTTCACGATAAAATATATCTCTCAATAGCACAAAGAGATAGGAGGTAAAATTCCAAAAAATTACCTCTGGAGACATTATATATTTGAAACAAAACAATAACAAGGACCCTGAAGATAAAATTGTGTCTCTGTTATCTTGAATGAAACACCTAACCCCTCTGGGCTTATGTGAATTATAATTTACATGTAGCAATATAGGTACAATATATCATAAAAATGTAAAATAATATCATCATTACACTATTTTTCTGATCACACTATATCTACTAATCACTTGATTGTCACAAATATAGTATTCTAACTACTTTCAGAAAAAAATAAATGAATATTTAAAACATGAAACAAAGTATCAGCACTATATCCAGATATAATATGGAACATGAGAAATAATGCTGGTCATGGCATAATGACAGGATGGAAAGTAAGAAAGTAAGAAATGGAAGTATAACCAGTGTTCATTTCGGAAGAATGCATTTGTATAAATACAGGCATATAAAATCAACTAAGCCACAGTCCAAGTTATAAACCTGAAATTAGATGGCAATGCAGGAAGATAAAATAAATGGTCATTTTCGCAAGATTGAGGATCAATTCAGAGGCAACACAGTAAACCAGAAGACCACATATCTACAACCAGGTTATCTCAAGTATGGGCAACCTACTAGGCAAAGTAAATTAAAAACCAAATTGCTCAGAAGTCCAAACTTAACACTTTAATCGCTCTGTATTTTTAAAAAGCTTTTATTGTCATTTTTCATGAAAAGTGAATAATATTCTATTTACCTGACTTCAAATCACTTATCCTTTATAGAAATGTAGCAATACATCTTTCAATCCTAATGAGAGTTGCTTCTGTTTGCAGTAGAAAGCAATTAAAATGAAAAAAAAAACTCACCTGGCCAAGATGCCATGACATCATAGCCCCTCCTCCTAAAGTTCAGGGACTATTGTGAAAGAGAGTGCAGCCACAGTATAAGAGGCATATAATGTGGATGACTACAAGAGTATTCAGACACTTTAGGGCAGTTGCACAAATGAACTTAGAGTGGTTGTGACAAAATTCACTAGACAAGTGTAAGTCCAAGTGAAACCAGATCTTAGCATGGAGATCGGAGTTGGGCACAAGATACCAGTCCTAGTTATGGAGATTACTGGCAATTGTCACCTTCAGAGAGAAAGAAAGTCAGTTTTTTCTAAGAGTATAGCCTATTTTAACTTAATCACACTCGAGTAGATCACTCGTCCACGAATATTTAAGCAGCACAAACTGGTCTTCATGGAAACAAAAAGAAAAAAGGTTGAGTAGACGGAAAGGGAAGATGGATCTGGAAAGAGTAGGAGAGGGAGGCTAAATATGTTCCAAACATGTATAAAATTCTCAAACACTCCAAAGGATTTAAAGTGTATTGAGAGGCAAAAACACAGGAATAGGAGTTGTGTCACAATAATTTTGAAAAGAAAAGAAAATATTCACATGGTTTTTGAGAGACTGGAAGGAAAGAAGCAGACGTATTGGGAAAAGTGTTGATGGTTGAACAAGTGCCTCCCTGACAGCTTCAGTATTAGTAACAGCAGTACAAACTGGTACAGTTCCATGGAGAACAATCTTTAGTATGGATACAGAACCCTGAAACTTTCGACCTCTATGACCCCTATAACAATATTATGCTATAAAATTTGTCATTGGAAGATAATATTTAATACCAAAAGTTTTGTTCGTTTAAATTTTTTTTCTTTTTTTTTCTGAGACTTTCACAAAATATATGTTATCTTCTTTGTCCTCTTCCGAATCCTCTCAGATCCTGCCCCACCTCTGTACCCACCCAAATTTTTGTACATTCCCTCTCCTAAAAAACTCAAACTAACATAAAAGAACACATAAGACATGAAGTACAAATTGAGTTGACCCATTCTTCCTGTGAGTGGTTCCTGCCGTGAAGTGTGATCAATAAGCCTGGTGTCACTCTCCTAAGTAAACTGACTCTCCCCATCACAGCACCGATCTGACAGCAATAGCTCCTCAGCTAGACACGGGACTTCGTGGCCGTCTCCCCTCTTCTAGATCAGGACTTGGACTAGCTAAAAGTTTTATCATTAATAAAGAGACCCACGACAGATTTGGCAATCTTAACAGTATGATTGATAACTATGGGACTTGAAAATCTTTTTCCTGTTAAGATTCCAGTTGTTCTGTTGAAACAGATCTAGTCTGGCAAGGACTTCACAACACTTTTGTGTAACAGGAACACGAACCTCTGCTTCAATTTTTTCCACATGTCCTAACTGTCAAGGATTAATTCCTTCATAAAACACTTGGTTACATATTTTCTTTTTTTGGCAATCATATTCTTTTTTTTTCATTCAAAAATTTACACTTCCTCCCATTCTCCCAGTCCCCTCCCACTCCCCCACTACCCCCTGCTTCCTTAAAAGAGGGCAGGGTAACCTGCCCTGTGGGAAGTCCAAGGCCCTCCCCACTACATATTTTCTTAAATATTAGGGCCCTTTACTTCCTTACAGAGAAATGTGAAGATGAAAATTGTGTGACTAACTGTCCTAGTTAGGTTTTCTACTGTTGCAATGAAACACCATAACCCAAAGCAAGTTTGGAGGAAAACTTTTTATCTTCCTTACAAGTCTATACTGCCATTCATTATTGAAGGAAGGAAGGGAGGAACTCAAACAGGTCAGGAACCTAGAGATTGGAGCTGGTGCAGAGGCCATAGCGGGGTACAGCTTACTGGCTTGCACATTATGACTTGCTCAGCATGCATTTTTACTAAACCTAGGACCACAAATCTAGGAATAGCACTACCAATGATAGGCTGGGCCTTCCCATCAATCATTAATTAAGAAAATGCCTCACACTCAAATCTTATGGAAACATTTTTTCAATTGTGGTTTTCCTCCTTTTATAAGATTGTAGCTGTGTCAAGTTGACATAAAACTAGCCAGCATACCCTCCTATGCTCTTTAGTCTCCTTCTGTGGAATATTTGGAGAGTAGGAGGCATTGCTAGTTGAACCTCAAGTAAATAATGCTATTCCAAAGAATAAAAGAAAAAAACTATTTCTCCATCACTTTTCAAGAACATATCTATCTCATGAACCTTAAAAAAACTGGCATTCTTTACTGAGTTATACACATTCTAGATGCCTAGACTTAATGTGAACTCGTAACTCATTATATGTTGAATACCTACCTAAATATAGAACACCTTCTTGACTGTTAACAAAAGGTCTGAATTTGTAAATCATATAATGCAATTAAGAGATTTGGAAAGTCTAGAATAATGTACAAATTAGGCCCCAAAAATGTTATCAATGAGAATATATTCAAAACTATTTTCATTTGGTAGTCTTACAACAGTAAATTCTTACCTTTGTTATCTGAAAATACTTTTATTTTCAGTTGATCTGTTTATATAATCATTGTAATCATGCATTATTGCATAATTAGTGCAAGTACATGTAATCAGCTATAATATATAATCACATAGTGGAGTCACTGTAAAACAAGTCCTTGTGAATCTGAATCTAATGCTTCATACATTTGTAGTAGATAAATTCTATTTGTATTTGGAATGGTTAAAATAAGACTGTATTTCCTACAAGCTATTACCTTGTTCAAGAGCTAGCCTTCCACTTGGCATTACAAGAAAAAGAAATGCATACAATTTTAGTTCCTCATCTTCTAAATCACATGGTGAAATCAGATTGCCTGCCAAAGGGATTATTTATTTGATGAACACTAAATTATTTCACAATGTTTTGAGTCATGAGGATGCTTAGATGTAATGCAAAATATTCCTAACAGGAGACATATAACAATCACAATTAAAAGCTATCATAAATCATTGGAGACAAGATTAGGATTCCGATGGATTTTGAATAAATTAGTAGAAAAGCAATGTTATTAGCTTTTATATTCATATAACATAGGCCATGAAATAATAGACTTTTAAAGAGATACCATCTTGAAGATGTTTATCCAAACTCCAAAGGGAATCACTATGAACATTCTCAGGCTTATCTGAAACTTGTTATGTATCTAAGACCTGGCTTGAACTCATGATCTCTTGTCTCAGCTTTCTAAAAACCAAGATGAATACATTACTTTAATCAACATTCTTTCTGATTGTTTTTTTTTAAATCAAAACTACAATATTTGGTTGGGTGGTGATGGTGGATGCCTTTAATCTCAGCACTTGGGAAGCAGAGAAAGAAATGTGAGTTTAAGGCCAGCTTGCTCTACACTCAAGGCTGCACAAAGATACCCTGTCTTAAAAAAGAAAAAATACAATATTTTATTTTATGTGTATGGATGTTTTGCTTGTTTGTATGTCTGTTCATCACAGGTGTGCTTGGTGCCCTTGGAGGCAGGAAGAAGGGGTCAGATTCCCTGGGACTGAAGTTACAGACTAGGGTTAACCACCATATGGTTGCTTGTAATCAAACCCAGGACTTTTGCCATACCAGCAAGGACTCCAAATTACTGTGCCATCTCTCCAGGCCCCTTTCTGACTTCCTGACAAGCAAGTATATAATTAAGTCAGTTAAGAACACTTACCAGACTCTACTTTAGTGGATCTGACGCCCTATTGTGCCCTCTGATTTCACCTGCACACATTGTGATTTGAAATAAGTGAAGGAAAAACACTCATACACATGAATAAAATTTAAGAACTATTTTTTTACAAAAAAAGAGAGATCACAGGGCTAGTGAGACAGCTAGAGTGTCAAAACATTTGCTTTTAAGACTGAAGACCTGAATTTAAGCACAGTGGAGAGAAAGCACTAACATCACAAATTGGTCTCTGAACTCCACAAGGCCATAGTGAAATGCAACCTCCAATGCACAAAAAACAAAATAAAATTGAAAAATTGAAAAAATTAAAGCAACACAAATAGCAAACTTATGTACCTCAAAAAACCTACAAAAACAATCAAATTAGTAGGAAGAAGGCTATAAGAGATAAATAAGTAAATGAAATATAAATATTTATATTTATGTAAGCATATGTATAAATATAGCAAACATTACAAAATCTACAATGCATTAAGTCAGGCTAAGAGAAAAGTATTGGCTAAAATAACTTATAAAAAAGGAACAGGCAGTATTGTAATAGATATCACAAAATACAAAAGATCATAAGACTTCTGTGAAAATTCCCATACCGACAGAAAAGTGTATATAACTTTGAAGCATAAAATTTTCCAAAAAGAAAATATGAAAAATATAAAACCTTCACAAATCAATAATAACAGGGAAATTGAATCCATAATGAACAAATTTCTATGAAAGAAGATGACAGGAGTGATACTTTAACTGTTGAAGTCTATCAAATGTTAAAATAAGAAATAATAACAATCTTTCTACAAATACTTCCACAAATCTTACTTAGGCGTACTCCCAAACTTATTTTGAAGATCCAGGAATATCCAACCTCAAAATCATAAAAGAAATGTTCAGAAAGCTTGCAGGCTAATGTCTCTAAAGCATAGTTGTAAAAAAATCACCTAAGTAACATTAGTAAACCAAAATCAAAACCACAGTGGAGCTAGATGAGGAGGCAGAGGCAGGCTTGAAATAAGTGTGATATACAAGAAAGAATGAAGGACAAAAGCCATGATAGTTTTAGTCGATGTCAAACTTCACTTGACAACATTTAACATCCTATCTGACAAAATTTATGAAAAATATTAACTAAAGTACTTCATTATAACACAACGTATGCAACAGAAAGATATAAAAATGGTAAAAACTTATTCTATAATATCAATAATAAGTCAAATGTCAACCTTCATCATTCTATTCAACAGGGTATTGGAAGTCCTAGCCTCAGCAATGCATAAGAGGGAAAATGTTCTTGAATTACTCACAATGCTAAACTTTACTCCAAAATATACAATTTGATATTTCTCTGTTGATTCAGAATGTTCCACTGTTTAGGGATATTTTTCATTCATAACAAACAACATGTAAATCAAGTCTTAAATGCAGAGGGAACAAACATGGCATAAGTTATTTTATTCAACCATCTCCATACTGTAGAGATAGCCACTTTATTTTGGTTTGGATTGGACTGATAGTCTTATAATTTGATGCCCAAGTTTTGGGATTTGGGGACTTGAGAGGTTATTAGATAAAGAGATAGTAACATCATCAACAGATTTACCCACTGATGAACACATAAATGAATGACCTCTAAAATGGTAAGGTCCAGTTAAAGGAAGTATGGCATTCACTGACAGCATGTATTTGAAAGAGAAATCTGACCCCATATCCTCCTCACTCATCTCCCTGCCTCTGTCCTTTCACTCTACTCCATCTTCCTGTCAGCTTTATATGACTTCCAGCACATGCTTACTGCCATGATGGAGTCTCAAATAACCGGGATCTAAAATTATTAGCCAAATTTGTCTTTCCTCAGTTAATTTTTTTGTCATTGTTTATTTTTTGTTTGTTTGTTTAAAATAGGTATCATGTCAGGGACAGAAAACTGAAATGATCAGATCTCAGTTGTCTTAACATTTTTCTGAGAAATTGTATGTGTGTGTATACATATATGTATATATATATATATATATTGAAACAATGTGTACTTATATGTGCAAAATTTCATTACAAAATATAACATGATATTAATACTATACTGCCATTTGGTATATTAATTTTCCAAAATTTCGGACATCCACATTCTTCTTTTATAGTTTTCTTAGTTAGAGTTAATATAGCTATGAAGAGACACCAAGACCATGGCAACTCTTAGAAAGAAAGCCGTTTAATTCAGGATGTCTTGCTTCTAGTTTCAGAGATTCAGTCAATTATGATCATGAAGGGTAGCATGGCAGCGTGCAGGCAGATGTGGTGCTGGAACTCAGAGTGCTACATCTTGCAGGCAACAGGAAGTCAACTGGCTGCCATAATGAGGGAAGCTTGAGAAAATAGACTGGCTTACAGTTCCGTGGTTTACTCCAATGTCATCCTTGTAGGACATGGAGGTATACAGGCAGACATGATGCTGCAGAGGAAGTTGAGAGTTCTAATCTGTTCCACAGGGAACAGAAACAACTATGACTATAGGTGTACCCAAAGCCCACCCCCACAGTGACACACTTCCTCCAACAAGGCCATAGCTACTCCAATAAGATCATACGTTCTAATAATGCCACTCCCTATGAGGGTCATTTTCTTTCAAACCACCACAATAGTGTGTTTAGAGGAGCAGCTATATTTCCTTCCTTACTGCATGCTTTCATAGGACAAACATTAGAACAGTAATTATTCTCAAATGTGGACTATTCGGATATGTTCAAATGTCTATATAATATACACTCCTAGAAACAGTAAACAAAATGTGCATGCAGTTTACCTTCGTTAGATATATGCTGCATATTATTCTACAGAAAATGCTCCAATATTCCTTAGAAATTTGTAGGCCTTATAAAGCTCATGAAGCTAATAATCAGAAGAAATTAGAGGACTCAGTGCCCAAAAATCAGTGATTAATGCTTGGATCTGTAAAGCAAACCATTTGTTACACCTGCCACAAAGTATGTTTATATCATTTATTTTAATACTCCTCAAATTTTATTGTTCATGAGAATCTTTTTATTCTTGTTTTAAAGCAGAGGAGCTGAAATTATTATCTGCTTCTAACAAGCTCCCAGGTGAGGCAAATGTCGTGGCTCTATGAACCACATAGAACAACTATTCTATGGGACTTTGCCCATCTATAGTACAGGGACAGGCATTTAGATTGAAGTTCATTACTCCTGAAAAGTTTTTAGGGTCAAAAACCTGAAGTCTCTTAATTGGGTAATTTAGAATTTTTATGTCCAGTTTCTTGAGTTCTTTGTATATCCTGGAGATCAGGCCTTTGTCTGATGTGGCATTAGTGAAGATCTTCTCCCATTCAGTAGGATGCCTTTTTGTCTTACTGACTGTGTCCTTTACTTTACAGAAACTTCTCAGTTTCAGGAGGTCCCATTTATTCATTGTTGCTCTTATTGTCTGTGCCACTAAGGTTTTACATAGGAAGTGGTCTCCTGTGCCCATGTATTGCAGGCTACTTCCCACTTTCTCTTCTATGAGGTTCAGTGTGGTCGGATTTATATTGAGGTCTTTAATCCATTTAGACTTAAGTTTTGTGCATGGTGATAGATAAGGATCAATTTTCATTCTCCTACAGGTTGACACCAGATTATGCCAGCACCATTTGCTAAAGATGCTTTCATTGAGAATTCTCAACAAAAGAAGTTTGAATGGCCAAAAGATACTTAAGGTCATGCTTAACTTTCTTAGCGATCAGGAAAATGCAAATCAAAACAACTTTGAGATACCATCTTACATCTGTCAGAACGGCTAAAATCAAAAACACCAATGATAACCTATGCTGGAGAGGATGTGGAGTAAGATGAACACTCCTCCATTGCTGGTGGGAATGCAAACTTGTGCAACCACTTTGGAAATCAGTGTGGCGGTTTCTCAGGAAACTGGGAATCAACCTACCTTAGGACCCAGCAATACCACTCTTGGGAATATACCCAAGAGATGCCCAAGCATACTACAAAATCATTGGTGCAACTATGTTCATAGCAGCACTATTTGTAATAGTCAGAACCTGGAAACAACCTAGGTGCCCCTCAACGGAAGAACGGATCCAGAAAGTGTGGAATATATACACATTAGAATACTACTCAGCGGTAAAAATCAATGACATCTTGAATTTTGCATGCAAAGGGATGAAAAAAGAAAACACTATCCTTAGTGAGATATCCCAAACCCAAAAAGGTAAGTATGGTATGTACTCACTCATTAGTGGACCCTAGCCATAAACAAAGGACATTAAGCTTATAGCTCACAATAAAAGAAAAGAACCTGAAGTCTCTTATAGTATGGTCTCTCCAGGCCTTTCATTACTGTGGTTATATTTGTTCATATTTGCTACAACTTTATTTAAAAGGAAAAGTTTTCAAATTCTTTATCTCATTTCAAATAACAATAGGCATAATAGATGTTAATAGAAATATTTTTTTTCAATTCTAAAATAATATTAATGAAAAGGGGTGAGACTTTTTACATTCTAAAAGGTCTCATCAAGCGACTGGAAATTTGGTTCAATTGGTAAAAGAGCCTGCTGTACATGAATCAGGACCTGAGTTCAGATCCAGGATCCCACATTAAATGCTCAGTGTAGCTTGGCAAACCTGTAACCCATGTGTTGTGGTGAGTGAAGACAGGATGATGGCTGGGGTTTGCTAACCAACATGCTAGTTCCAAGCTCAGTGGAAAAGCAGGTCTAAAGGGATTAAGGAGATGGGTAGATTTGAACAATTGAAGCTCTGTTCCTACACACACACACACACACACACACACACACACACACACACACACGGAATGGGGAGAGGGAGAGATCTAATGCCTCGTTTACTGGAATATGTTAGGATTCTTACATATGTTTGTATACAACTATTGTGCTGCTAGGTACTGGGTTCCACTTAACCAGTGCAGATACATTCCTTGTAGGAGAAGAAGGGAGCAAATGATATCACAGTATATATACATGATGAATATGCATTTTCACACATGTGGGATCACATGAGTGCACATGTGTACACACACATATTGAAGATGTATGTTGTTGTCAGGTATCTCTCTCACCTTATTCATTGATCTCTCAATTGAACCCCAAAGCTGATTCGGTGTGTCTAACTAATCAGCTTGCTTCTGGGATCCCTTGTCTCCAGTACTGATATTGCAACCAGGCCACAACAACCACCCCACAATTACATGGGTTGTGTTGATCTTTACTCAATTTCTCATGATCATGTGGCAAGTGCTTTATGCACTGAGCCATCTAAAGACAGCCTTAACCTTCTAGATACCCACGTGGGTGCCACAGACCTCGAAACCATGCTTTAGGAACTTACTTTATAGATTGACTTCATTTATTGACTTCATTTATTTCACTTATTGACTTCATTTAGTTTATTCCCACAATGCTAGTTTGAATTACTCCTAAGTCAAAGGTTATTGATTTTCTATGAAAAACCTCCTGGAAGCTTGTTAGATTGGTAGAATACTTGCTGTTGCCCTCATTTTAAAAAATTTTGGAACTGTAACAAAGACCAAGTTTCCAAGCATGCTGCAGCAACAAAGTGACAACCAAGCTAGAGGGAAGAGACTAGAACTCACACTCTGACCAGCAGGAAGTTGATGGAATAATGTAACATATTCCATTAGTCCCTGTAATATCAATGCTATTCAGAAATGAGAACATTTGCAACCAGATGTCTCTATGGAAATGAAATATTTAAAGTTTTTTGGGTGTATTCACTCACCTGCTAACTATATCTATTGTTTGACAATGCACATTATCCCTCAAACTGATTGCTACCATTGTGCTGTAACATAATTAGGATTTCCAAGAAGTCTATCTTTGTGTCATCATAATTTTTGTCAGCATGGTGACTAATGACAGTCTCTTCAGCTACCAGACTGATGTAATTATATCTCAGGACATCTGCATGTTACCTTCTAAAGAAGTCCAAGTAAGACATTTGAAATCTCAGAATGTCAAGATCATTTTCTTCTTGGAAACAATTAGATCTATACTTTCCAATCAAATACTATCAGAATTATCAAGAAGGCTGTTCCCTTGAACCCATCTCTATTTATAAAAATAAAAAACTAGAATTAGAGACATATGCAGTGCTCCAACTGAACATCCCCACCCCCACCTTTGCAAGTAAGGAACAACTTAGGACCATAAAAGCCAAAGGAAACATAGCCGGAAGTAGGAACTGGACTGCAAAGCAGTAAGAGCTTCTCAGTGCATCTAAAAACTCACTCACCATTATGCCAGTCATAAAGGGAAATGTATACAATGATCAGCAATGTATAAACAATATTTCTAAGAAATCTTCATAATTTGGCAGTTAGCTGTGCTTAGTGAAAATATGGAGGCACAGGTTACACAGGGATGTCATTGTGCGTAAGTGGGTGTGTGAGAGAGAAAGAGATGATAAGACAATTATTAACAGTGATTTGCAATCACTCAGAAATCACTCTAACCTGAGGGCATTGTCAATGTTGATGGTGCAATTTATCTTCATAAGTATACATTTATCTTCATGTGCATCAAGAACTATGTGTTACATATAAGAGCATTTTAAAGCATATGGCATTTTGATTTAGTTGTACTATAGTGAAGGAAACAACAAAAATTAAAATCAGAACTATCATTAGGACTCTTTAGAATTGCTTTCCTGTAAAGCATAGAGCAACATGAATGCAAAGACAGCTTCAGAACTGGTGGCAATGGCAATCCTTGGGCATGTGTGTGTATTTTTTGATGGTGACTAAATACTATATTTTAATAAACTCTAAGAGTTGTAAGAGTTCACTTTACAGGAGAATTACTTCATATGATACTTCATCTTTTTCTATTTGAGGTGATAGATATTTTTCACCAAAATTTCTTCTAAATCTTCCAGTTTTAGAAGGGATCAGTGATTAAAATGGTATTGGTATTTTACTTATTGAAAAGATTTTTAGTGCTGGCAGGATTATGCATTGCTTTGAAGGACAAAACTCAGCAGATCTTTGAAGAAATGCAGTCTGATATGTGAAATAAACACTATTGGAGGAAAGTTTATCTGTCACTTAAAATACAGTTCATAAATAAAGCTAAAGTCACTTTCCAGCACAATTATGTAAGACACAAAATTCTGCAATAGTAGACATGTAATCAATGCAGGATATAAGTAGCATGCATTCAAGAGAAATTAGGGAACATGGAATGGAGTTTATTCTGCTTACCCATCAATACTAAACACAAATAATTTGGAAAAAATGGTTTTCTTTGCTAGAATGTAGTAAGATTTAAAAGAAAATTGCTAGTTTATCTAAAACATGGAAAACCAGGACTCTCAAATACATAGTCAAAATTTGCTTTACTTTCTCCTTCCACAGAAAGCAGGTCATAATACCTAACAATTCATAGCACATATTCAGTTATGTTAACTGTCATTAGAGCACTGTCATTTAGAAACACAGTATTTATGGAATGCTTGGAATGACACCATATATCATTTTATAGCTCAATATGGCTGCGGGATAGATTTATAAAAAAGAGACAAATGAAAACAATCATGACAACAATTTTTAGCACACATATTCCTCCCCAAAAGGAGTATCTATAGGTTTTCTAATCAATAGTTTAATAATAAATAAATAATTTACTTTATTAATTTGATAATAACTAATGATAATGTAATAGTAAATTTGAATTATAAACCACTTATCATTTTAGTTGCTACTCAACAATTGAATACTTTTATGAGGCAAAATAGGATAACCAATACCTTCCTAATTGAAGGAAAGGTTAATTTAAAGTTTAAAAGTAAAATATTGAGTTCATAAATACATCATTTCAATTAGTGATCATGGGATTTATACCTGCATTTATACTAGCCATTTTGGTATTTATTTGTAGCTACTCCATTTTTTGAGTGTTATCATTTCCTCAACATATTATCTAAACACCTACTTTCTACCGAGCAGTATGTTTAAGATGAACATGATTTTTACTCTTTTTTCTTATTATTTTATTGATTTTATTGAGCTCTACATTTTTCTCTGCTCCCCTTCCTTCCACTCGCCTCCCTTTCAACCCTCTCCCATGGTTCCCATACTCCCAACTTACTCAGGAGGTCTTGTATTTTTCTACTTCCCATGTAGATTAGATCCATGTATGTTTCTCTTAGGGTCCTCATTGTTGTAAAAGTACTCTGGGATTGTGATTTGTAGGCTGGTTTTTTTTGTGTATGTCTAAAAGCCACTTATGAGTGAGTACATATAACAATTGTGTTTCTGGATGTGGGTTACCTCATTCAATATGATGTTTTCTAGCTCCATCCACTTGGCTGCAAATTTCAAAAAAAAAAAAAAAAACTAATGACAATTAGTTTTTCCTGCTGTGTAGTACTCCATTTTTCTTATCCATTATTTAATAGAGGGGCATTTAGGTTGATATATACCTAAAAGTGGTATTATTGGGTCTTGAGGAAGGTTGTTTCCTAATTTTCTAAGAAATCTCCACACTGACATCCAAAGGGGTTGTACCAGCTTGCATTCCCACCAGCAATGCAGAAGTGTTCCCTTTTCCCTACACCCTCTCCAGCATAAGTTGTCATCAGTGTTTTTGATCTTGGCCATTCTTACAGGTGTAAGATGGAATCTCAGAATTGTTTTGATTTGCATTTCTCTGATGACTAAGGATGTTGAGCATTTCCTTAAATGTCTTTCAGCCATTTTAGATTCCTCTGTTGAGAGTTCTCTGTTTAGGTCTGTACTCCACTTTTTATTGGATTGTTTGTTCTTTTGATGACCAATTTCTTGGTTCTTTATATATTTTGGAGATTGGTCCTCTGTCCGATGTGGAGTTGGTGAAGATCATTTCCCATTCTGTAGGCTGCCATTTTGTCTTGTTGACCATGTCCTTGCTTTACAGAAGCTTTTTGGTTTCAGGAGGTCTCATTTTTTAATAATTTCTCTCAGTGTCTGTGCTACTGGGGTTGTATTTAGGAAGTGGGTCTCCTGTACCAATGCGTTCAAGTGTACTACCCACTTTCGCTTCTATGAAGTTGAGAGTGGTTGGCTTCATATTGAGGTCTTTGATCCATTTGGACTTGAGTTTTATCCAAAATGAAATCAAGACCAGATAATCAAATTAAACAGACCTATCACTGCTAAAGAAATAGAAACAGTCATCAAAAGTCTCCCAACAACAACAAAAATGCTCAAGACCAGATGGTTTCAGCCCACAATTCTACAAGATTTTCAAAGAACTAATACCAATACTCGTGAAATTGTTCCACACAATAAAAACAAAAAGAACATTGCCAAATTCTTTTTAGGAGACTACAATTACCCTGATACCGAAAACCACAGAGAGACATTACTAAGAAAGAGAATTACAGACTAATCTCACTCATGAACATAGATGCATAAAATACTCATTAAAATACTGGCAAATCGAATCAAAGAACCCATCAGAAAAATCATCCACCATGATCAAATTGGCTTTATCCCAGAGATGCAGGGATGTTTCAACATACGAAAATCTGTCAATGTAATCCACCGTATAAACAAACTGAAAAATAAAAATCACATGATCATCTCATTAGATGCCAAAAAAGCATTTGACAAAATACAACATCCCTTCATGATAAAGGTCTTGGAGAGAGCAGGGATACAAGGAGCATACCTAAACATAATTAAGGCAATATACAGCAAGCCAACAGCCAACATCAAACTAAATGGAGAGAAACTCTCAGCGATTCTACTGAAATCAGGAACAAGACAAGGTTTTCCACTCTCTCCATATCTATTCAATGTAGTTCTTGAGCTTCTAACTAGAGCAATAAGACACTCTACAACTCATAAACACTTTCAGTAATGTAGCAGGATACAAGCTGAACTCAAAAAAATCAGTAGCCCTTCTTTACACAGATGATAAGTGGGCTGATAAAGGAATCAGAGAAACATCACCCTTTCAATAGCCACAAATAGCATAAAATAGCTCTCATTTTTACTTTTTTAAAATAAGTACTTGTGGCTCAGTCTCTTCCAGTTCAGTATATACAAAAAAAGCTTTCTAAAATTCTACTATTTTCAAACCATGGAATATGAAGATAATTTCTGATCAAGGAACCGCAGGAACTTACAATAACTCAAGGTGTCATGAGTCGCATGGGAAGAACCACCCAAGCTTTTTCAAAAAACAAAGGATAAAAAAATTACCATCTTGTAATGTGTAAAGCTTCACAAAACTTAATATAGTCTTCAGAACTTAACATAGCCTTTTTATTCGAGGCTGGATGCCTGCTCTACTGACCCTCCACCTGCCCCCACTGTGGATCACTGCATTTGTTGGACGCAGTCCTTGAGAAGGACAGCATTTCAGAACAGCATTAGCAAAGATGTTTGTGTGTGTATGCATGCATGCAGAAAAATGTGAGATTGTGGATGGAAAAGAATGATGATGGAGAGATTCAAGCAGGAACAAGCAAACTGAGGAAATCAAGACAATTTATTTTTAAGATCTATTATTTTACGTTCACAGTGTTTTCCCTGCATGTATGTATTGAACTGCATGTGTGTCTGGTGCCCATGGATGTCAGAAGAGGGTAAGAGATCCTCCAGAGCCAGTCATTGACATTTGTGAACCACCATCTGGGTGCTGGGAAGAATGCTGTGACCTCTGAAAGAACAACAGTCACTCTTAATGGTTGAGCTACACATCCAGTCACAAGCCCAAAGTAAGGCTTCTCTTCAGATTAAAATGTGAAAACACATTAAATACCCCTTTTTAAAAACCCCACACTTTAATTATTAATCTCTACTGCTCCTTCAAGAACTAGCCTAACATTTTAGTTTCTTAGACTTCCACTAATTACTTCTCTGAATTATCATAAGTGTAAGTGATACACAATTAAGCACACAATTAACAACTTTCATGTCCTGTTCTCAGGAGCACCTGTCACATTGGCATACACATACAAACTCCTTCCAAGGTAGCTTTCATCGCGTTCCAGGCCTGCTTCCATTTACTTGGATAAAGGCACTGTGGTCTCACTCTTTGTTCCAGATTCCCTCAAATAAACCCAGGACAGCCACAATGCCTATAAGATATGCCACTCCTGAATATTTTCCCAAAGGACTTGAAGTCTATTTATCACAGATATAGTTGTACATCAAAGTTTACTGTAAGGCTATTCACAGTAATTAAGTTATGGAACCTACAAAGGTATCTAGCAATAGAGTAATAGATTAAAAAAACGTATGTGTACATTATGCAATGTATTGAAGGGAAATAGATACATGCAGAGACTGTAATAACAGTGTATTAAGCAAATCTTAGACACAGAAATGTTGGCTGTTTTCTCTCATTTATGGTTCCTAGATATGATACAAATAAATGAAATCATGAAAGTAGAAGCACAGTTGTCTGGGGGCACTAAGGGGCAGAAAAGGGACCAATAGGAAAGGGAGGAGCTAGTAAAGAAAGAATAATGGGCTATGGGATAAATGTTCCAAACATCATAAATCTTCACAAACTATTACTTAAAAATAAATGTTTTAAAGCTGTACTGATTTATACAATAGGTACACACTAGAATAGATAAAATTATGCTTAAAATCACATGTGCAAAATAGAAGGGAATTGGAAACTGGAATTCTAATATTGTTTTTGAGAAAAAATGGTACAAAGGTGTTGGGAATTAAATTGGCACTTCCTTAATAGGGGAAAATAAAAATGAAAAGTGGAAAGGGGCTATCATCAACTTAAAATTCAACAAGATCTTCAAAATTTTCAACAAATCAGCAACCCTGATCTAATCATTACACATTGCAAAAACATATTAAATACCACACTATGATCCAGAACACATGCATAATCATGAAGTACTAATAATAAATATTGATTATTGCAACACTATTACCTCATATTAATTTTATTAAATAATGAGTTCTGTTATGATATTTTCATATGTGTATATGATATATTTTCATCATTCTAATCCTCCCATAATTCATTCCAGTGTGTCCTCCTGACCTCTGTCCACATTCCAATAGTGTTTTAGTTTCATGGCCTTTTACTTTAAAAAAAAACTAGGTTTTGAATAGAAGAGAATACAAGACACTTCTCTAAGTCTGACTTACATTGTTTACCATTATGACCCATTTTCCTACAAAAGACTGCCTAGAAATTTCTAAAGATGTTTTTTAATGGACATGTGTAATCATAAGGCATTGCCACATACCAAAAATAATATACTCATTATAGCACTTTTTGTCCTGTATTATTTTGGTTTTTGTGACAGTGTTTCTTTGTGTTCCTTGGCTGTCCTGCAACTAGCTCTGTAGTCTAGGCTGGTCTTGAACTCACAGAGATCTGCCTGCCTCTGCCTCTGCCTCTGCTGGGATTAAAGGAGTGTGCCATCATATTATAAGTGTGACTTATTGCAATTACTTTTCATAACGACCCAAAATTGAATGTTTGGTCAATGAAACACTTTGTGTCAAGTACTTCACATGTTTTATTACTTTAAAAAGTAGGGATTATTATTAGCCATATTTTACAGATGAAGAAGCTGTGGGAACAGTAAGATAGGTAAGCAAATAAATTGTGCATGCCGCCAAGCCTAGGGAACTGAAATCCATCAGGGAGAGACCCAACTTCCTCAAGTTACTCTCTGACTAGCGTGTGTTTGCCATAGCACATGTTTCAATCACCATACAAGAATCTGTGGTTGTCAACTTATAAACAGAAGCCTGAAATTGGAAAAAAAAAGTTCTGCTTGATTTAAGAACCTTCATGTGGCACTGCCTCTCCTTCTCAGGTCAACTTTAATTCACTGTTTCTTTAATGTGCACAGAATTTTACAAACCATTAAATATGACATAAATATGTTTTGCATTCATTATATATATATATATACTCCTATAGAAAAGTATCAAATATTTTTAATAAAATGAATTAAAAAATAAATGTGCAGTCAGGATGTTCCCTTCCTTCTCTGTGGCTCTGAGGGTGAATTTTAACTTGCATGTTCCAGGTCAATGCAGTGGTTAGTTTTCTTTAACTCCATCAATACAACGCCTGCCTGTGGAATCATATTGTCTTCCTTTCTGTCGGTGCTGTTTCTCCACTTCCTTCATGATATGTGTACTTTCCATCTGCATATCCTTAATTTCATTACATTTGTCAAGCTCGTTTCCTATATCAAGTAACATTACAGGTTGCAGATATTGGCACTTTATATTTTTGTGTGTCTTCCTTTTAGATAAACATATAGAAAAATAGTCAAAAAGAAGCTTGCAGATTTAATTATGTTTATACTAGTGATTTGCCGCATTTGTCTAACACATTTTAAAACAAGAACAGTGTATCCCTGCCTTCAGTAAGATCTCTCTTTCACCACAGTTAGGAACTGTCTATGATTCATTTCAACTCCATCCAATGGTATATAATATGCATGGCTGTTATCTCAGCATATAGGTCTAAACTCATTTGTAAAACCTCAGCTCTCCATTATGTCCACATGTTGTTATTTTAGCAAGACTTTGATATACCTCAGGCATTCTGAAGAGGCCCCTATTCTGGTCCTCTCTGTGCCTTCTTTGGATATCTCTTCATTTTCTGAATTACTCCTCTTCTACCTAAAGCACTTTCTCAAAATCAAGTCTGATGCACACAGGGCTAAATGGAAATTGCAAATAAATTTCATTTGCAGATGACTATCAATTGAAGAATAGCTTCTGTGTTAGGGAAAGGCATTTGTCTTCTTTTAACTCTAGCATCCCATATGGTGCAGAACCGCCTAGGCCCTGTGCATGCTGCCTCAGTTTCTGTTAGTTCATAGGAGCTTTGATTGTCTTGATTTGGAGTGCCTTGGTTCCTTAGTGTCCTCTATCTCCTTTGTGTCTTGTACTTTTTCCACCTCCTCTTTCACAGGGCTCCCTGAGCCCTGAAGTAGGCATTTAAAGCTGAGTGTTACAAAGTTTCTCACTCTGTGTCTATTGTATAACAGTGGGTTGATATATTTGTTCCTATCTACTGCAGGAAGAAGCTTCTCTGACAATGGCTGATCAAGGCACTGATCCATAAGGATAGCAAAATATCATTAGGAGTCGTTTTATTGCTAGGTTCCTTTAGCAAAAACAGTAGAATGCAAGTTTCTCTAGATCCCTAAGCTATGTTGTCTCAAATTCTTGGTCTCCCAAGTGGCTTTGGATATGGATTCCTTCTCACGGAGTGGGTTGTAACACAAATCAGACATTGGTTGGCTACTCCCAGAAGCTTTACGCCACTATTGCACCAGCATATCTTACTAACAAGTCACTCTGGTAGATTGAAGGGTTTGTAGCTGGGATGGTGTTTATCTGTCTCCTTTGGTAGAATACAGATTAGCCTTCAGTACCATGAACACTGGTCAATAGAGGTGAAGGTTCTAGGTAGATACCAGCTCGAATCATCTGTGTCCAATGAGTTGTATAGGTGTTGTCGTTAGCAATAGGGCTTTACTGTCAGATTGTAGAGAGCAACCAATAATAGTCTTAGCAAAAGCCTGAGTTGTCTGAAGGTTTCCATGAAACTGTTTGGGCCAACAATCTTGTTAGATGTAACCCATAACTAGTACGGGAAGCTTTATTTGATAACAAGAAATGTTCACTTGGGGTTCTACATCACCCATTATTTGGCACACACACACACACACACACACACACACACACACACACACACACACACACACATATATTTTCCTCCTCTTCCTAGGGTGACTCATCCCTCCACCTAGTCCCTTGCTCTCTACTTAACCACTGTGGCTATACAGATTGTGGTTTGCTTATTAATGACTTAAAAGCTAACATCCACGTTTTAGCAAGTAAGTATATTTCTTTTTCTGAGTCTCAGTTACCTCACTCAGTGTATTTTCTAGCTTCATACATTTACTTTCAAACTTCATGAGTTCATTTTTAATGGCTATGAAATATTTCCTTGCATAAACATACTACAATTTCTTTACCCATTTTTCTATTTTTGGCATCTAGGTTGTTTCCAATTTCTGGCTATTGTAAATAGAGAAGCAATGAACATAGTTGAGGAAGTGTCTGTGTAGTAGGTTATAGAGTCCTCTGAGTATATGCCCAAGAGTTGAATAGCTATATCCTAAGAAAAATTGAGTTCAATCTTTCTGAGGAGCCACCATACTGATTTCTATAGTGGCTGTACAAGTTTGCACTGCCACCAGCAATGGCTGAGTGTTCCTCCTAATCTGTATCCTTGCCAGCATGAGCTGTCATTTGTTTTACTGATCTTAGTCATCCTGATGGGTATAAGATGAAATCTCAAAATAGTTTTGATTTGCATTTCTCAGATGACTAAGGAGATTGAACACTTCTGTGTTTTTCAGCCAATTGCATTTTCTTTTGAGAATTCTGTTTAGATCTGTGCCCCATTTTTCCATTCACATTAAGAAGTTGTACATTTTCTTTCCACTCTCTTCTTCATATCACTTTCTTAATTTCTAGTTTGAACCTATTTATTTCTCATTTAAAACTATGCATTATAACTGGGTATGTTGGGACACACCATTTATCTCTGCACTTGGGAGAAAGAGGCTAAAGGATCACTAAGAGTTTGAGGCCTGTCTTTCCTTTTACATAGGCGTTAATGGCTAGGTTGGGTTACAGAGCTAGATCCTGTCTCATAATAAAGAAAAATAAATATAAGGAAATTAATAATGTTATATCTCTTTCCTAGACTTTCCAAGGCCTCAAAATTGAACTCCAATTTTGTTCAATACAGGTGAAAAGAAGGACTTAAAACTTTGTTTGTCTGTTTGATTTTGTTTTTAGAGACAGGGTTTTTCTGTGCAACAGTCCTGGCAGTCCAGAAACTTGCTCTTGTAGACCAGGTTGTCCTCAGACTCACAGAGGTTTACCTGCCTCTGAGTCCTGAGTGTTGGAATTAAAGGCATTTGCTACCATGACCTGGCTAGGACCTATATTTTCTTTTTCTATATAGTGCACAAGGAAAGTTAGATTTTTGTATTAGAACCTTGTAAATACATACACACACATGGAGTACACACGCATTTAAGTGAATCAAAAGTGTAGAGAAATAACACATTTTTACTACTTACAATACATGCTAAAATTCCCATTTACTTAAAACACTGATGACAACTTATGCTGGAGAGGTTGCAGGGAAAAGGTAAAAATTCAGCATTGCTGGTGGGAATGCAAGCTGGTACAACCCCTTTGGATGTCACTGTGGCAATTTCTCAGAAAATTAGGAAACAACCTTTCTCAAAACCCAGTAATACCACTTTTGGGTATCCAAAGGATGCTCAATCGTGCCACAAGGACATGTGCTCAACTATGGTCATAGCAGCATTGTTTGTCATAGCCAGAACCTGTAAACAACCTAAATGCCCCTCGACAGAAGAATGGATAAAAAAAATGTGGTACATTTACAAAATGGAATACTACACAGCAGAAAAAATATAATGACAGCTTAAATTTTGCAGGAAAATGGATGGAGCTAGAAAACATTATTTTGAGTGTGGTAACCCAGACACAGAAAGATAATTATCACATGTACTCACTCATAGGTGGTTTTTAAACATAAATGAAAGAAAGCCCGCCTACATACCACAATTCCAGAGAACTTAGACAACAATGAGGACACTAAAAGAGACTTACATAGATATAATCTACATGGGATGTAGAAAGTATAAAAAGGCAAGATCTCCTGAGTAAATTGGGAGCATGGGGACCTTTGGGGGGTTAAAGGGGGAGGGGAGAGGCAGGGAGGGGAGCAGAGAAAAATGTAGAGTTCAATAAATATCAATAAAAAATGCATAAAAATAGGACCTATATTTTCTAAAGATAATTGGATTTTTTCTCATATGAACTTAAAGATAAATATTCTGATACAGAAATCATACTTCAATCGTGCCACAAGTAATAATAGAATGAAAACATTATATGGTGGGAAAAATTAAAAGGCAAAGGGAAAGACAGATGGCTCAGCAACAAAGGTACTTGCATACAAGTCTGAAAATCTGATTCCTAGAACCTGCATGGAAAAGGAAAGAACTGACTCACACAGGTTGTCCTTTCAACCACCAAAGTAAACAGACAGACAAAAGAACATACAAAATAAATGTGAAAAATGTACAAACAAGAAAAATATCAAATATTCACTAATAAGGAATTAGTTATATAATCAGACATTAAGTCATATAAGCTAGTAAAATTTGACTGCATGGGGATATCACTATAAAAATTTAAGAGAAAAACAAGATGTAGACTACATATATAATGTGATAAATTTTATATACACATATATAGAAAGAAAGAGAGTTAATAGATACAAAATGATATACTTAAAGACTACATAGAAAATTTTTGTCTTGAGGAATGGAATTATAAGGGAATACATTTCCTTTTTGTTTTGTGTGGACAGGGTCTGTTCTAGAAATCACTATGTAAACCAGGGTAACTTTGAATTTCCAGAGATTTGCCTGCCTCTGCTTATTCCACCACACTGGGCCCTAAATTTTTCACTATTTCTGTAGCAAATTATTTCCTTATTTGGCTTTATTAAGCTGGATCTTTCTAACACTTTGTATGGAAATCACAAAATGTAAAAGGTAGTTTGAAATCAGGGAAAGTAATGATATGATACGAGGACATAATTCAGTGTTAATGAGGGAATAGGATATAGGATTATTAACCAGATTAGTTAGAACTTTTGAGAAGGGTACGGTAGGTGTGAAATGTATAAGAATTAGATAGGTATTATCAATATTGTCCCTAAATCATTAAATACAGGAAAACAAATAAAGCTGTACAAATCTGTACTGGCACATATTCACCTGATCTCTAAGTTTGGAAATCCTATTTGAGCATTATTTAAAACCGGAAACTCCATAACCTTTATTATTTGGACATATATTCCCATTAGTTCTATTTTCAATAGGACTTTTATCATAAAGTCATGTTGGATTAGTTTGGGCTTAAAATCTATTTTAGTAGAGAATAAAATGATTACATCAGCTTACTTCCTAGAATGATTTGCTTAGAATATCTTCTCCCAATCCTTTACCTTAAGGTAATGCATATCTTTAATGCTGAGGTATGTTTTTTTGTATGCTGCATGAGAATGTACCCTGTTTTTGTCATTCATTCTGCTGTTCTGTGCCTTGTTGGAGATTTGGGACCATTGATAGTTATCAATGACCAATGGTTGTTGATGCCTATTATTTTGGTGGTAGTGCTGTGTGTGTGTGTGTGTGTGTGTGTGTGAGAGAGAGAGAGAGAGAGAGAGAGAGAGAGAGAGAGAGAGAGAGAGAGAGAGAGAGAGTCTGACAAGATATTAGAACTGCTTCTTTGAGAATTTGGTAAGGAGAAACCAGAGCAGACTGGGAGATTAGCAGAAGTGTGATGAAATGAAGCCATGCAAAGTAGAATGCTTGTGGGTCTGTGAAGAACCTAGCAAGGTAGGTTTCAAATGATACAGGGGATAGAGACTTGCAAATGTAAGTTGCCTTTCTCTCTCTTCCCTTCTAGCAGCTTACAGGAAGCATAATGCCAAACCCGGTGTGAGGACATGTCAAACATTGCAACAGGAACCAAGATTTCCAGGAGCCTGGCAGGTTTTAGCATATCCTATAAATTATGTCACTATTCAATGAATTTGTTAAAATAGAAGTGTAATCTTGTTTAGTAGGGAAGAACAGGCTATCGAATAATCTCTATTCCCATAGAGAAAACACAGAATTCTTGGACTTTCAGAAAGCTGATAAGAAGCTGGTTGTATATATTCTAATCTCATCAGTTTGCTTAGCTGAAGTACATTTTATGTTGAACTTGACAGTGGTTAACTTGTTGGTGTTTCAAAGGAGAATTTAACAAATGTCAATGGTTGTTTGCTTTTGGAATCTTTTACTTGAAAGAAGTAATTTCTAGTTTCATTTTATATTTGTAAAATATAAGAAATGGTAAATTATAAAGATGTTTCTTTGACCTTAACAAAACATTCAATTACACAAAAAGAAAGAATTGCATATATGCAGAAAAATTTAGTCTACGTACACAACAAAGAGAAAAATTGCATTTCTTGTTTTGCAATTTGCAACTGCAGTTATCATAGTCATTACTGGTCATTATGCACTTCAATAAATTCAAACATTCTCCCAGTCTTAAAAATTCTTGCAAATTCTTGCTCCTACTGTGGATACTTCCTATAAATTTACAGACACTATGGTACTGAGATATGTAAGGGAGGAAAGGGAAACACATACCATTGACGAGGTTTTCCTTTCCAGTGTGACATCAGTCATAGCAGATAAGCAGCTGCCTTCTGTATACAGCTTGTCAAAGACATGGTACATGATAACAGTATTTTAAAGTTCCAATTGAATAAAAAGCCTAACTTTGATTTCCTGTCACAATGCTCCTTTTGTAGCACAGAATTGATAAGAGTGGTTTTACAGAAAGCAACCACTTTTGCAAAGATGGGCAAGTCAAGAATTGATTTTGTTCATCTACTGGAAGAGGCACAACTGACTCTCAGACTTTGCCAAATATGGGCAACAGAAGAACATCTACCAAAGTAAAATAGGTTCACCCAGTATAGGCATAACTGTCTCTTTCACAGTGAATCCAAACTCAAAGCATTATAAAATTTTAACAGAACCCACATTATGGCACAAGCTATATGCCAAGTGCTAAACAGTTTCCATAAACATCAGTGCCTCAGTCGTAAGATAAATAAGCACAGTAAACTACAAATAGTATCAGTGCCATTTCATAAAGTATTATTTGCCCACACAGCCAGGAAATTTAACATAAGTAAGTGAACAAGCTGAGAAAAAAAAAACTCATTGGAACTGGATAATGAGGCAACACAAATGCCCACTCTAGATATGGAGAGTACAGCTAGTCAAAGACAGACTATTTACACATGAAGATGCAAAAAAATTATAACAAGCCGGTAAGTTCCTTCCAGCCCGGCCAGTCAGGGACCTGGGGAGTGCTCCGGTGGCACCCTGATCCCTGAGGCCTCCTGGCCCCGTGGAAGACTCTTCCACTTAACCTGCCCTTTTCCTTATTCAACTTGACTTTTCCCAAAGCAACCCCTTCCTTCAGCGGGCTGGGTTCTGGGAGAGAGGCAGGAAGAGAGGCCTAGGGTGCAAGAGTGCCTTTGTTCGGCTAGAGGGCTGCCACTTTCAACCCTGCCCTTTTGGCTCAGCCTACAAGCTGATTTACTCAATACCTGCTGAGTCACCTGGTCCACCTACAAGCAGATTTACCCAGCGCCTGCTGAGTCACATGGACCAGCTGCCGTTTTGGCTCAGCCACTTAACCAGTGCCTGCTGAGACAGAGGACCAATTTGACCAACGCCCGCTCGGCCATCTGGACCGCCTTCAAGAAGATTCAGCCAGTGCCTGCTGAGCCATAAGACCACGCCTGCGGTTCCATCTGTACCACCTGCAAGCAGACTTATCCAGCGCCTGCTGATCTTTCTAGATGGCAGGCGGCCCCGAGACAGTACCTGCAGAGCCATCCAGACTGCAAGTGACCCCTATCAAAGAGCAGTTGATTCTCTCAGAGAGGAAAGAGATGGGCAGGCGCCAATCCAAAAATATTTCCAACAACCTGAAAGACAGCATGACAACACAAGAGCCCGGCAATTATGCAACAGGAAGATCTGAGCAACCCAATCCAGAAGAAGTAGAAGAAATTGACCTTAAACATTATTTTATGAAAGCAATAGAGTCCATTAAAGAGGGGGTAAAAAACTCCTTTAAAAAAGAGATGAGAAGACTAACAAAGAGTTAGAAGAAATGAGTAAATATCTCAAGGATACCCTAGAAAACCAAGGAAAATCAATCAAACAGGTTCAGGAAACAGTTCAAGTCCTGAAAACTGAAATGGAGACAATGAAGAAAACACAAACCAAGAGAGGGATGGATATGGACAAGCTGGATAAATGAACAGGAACTACAGAGACAAGTTTAACAAACAGAATTCAAGAGATGGAAGAAAGAATCTCAGACGCTGAAGATACAATAGAGAAAATAAACTCATGGATC
>JAQHUG010000329.1:1768291-1804277 GCA_028555095.1 Dicrostonyx torquatus | reverse complement strand
ATAAAAACAAAAACTAAAAAACAAACAAAAAAGACAGGAAATAAGGAGAACCCTAAGAGAGACATACATACATTTCCCCGCCTCTTGTAAGTGGAAATAGCCAAGACCTCTTTAGTAAATTGGCAGCATATGGGAGGGATGAAGGTGGCAGGGGAGTGAGGAGGGAAGAAGGAGTAGGGGGAGGAGAACTTGAGGGATTGGGAAGATCAAGTTGGGTAATGGACAGAGAAGGCAAGCAAGGAAAGAGATACCTTGAAAGAGGGAGCCAATGTGAGGTTAGTGAGAAACCAGACACTTATGGAAAGACACAGGAATCTATGAGGATGACCACAGCTAAGAATCTAAGCAATAGTGGAAGAGGGTACCCAAACTGCCCTTCCCCTGTAATCAAATTGATGACTAGTTTAATTCTCATCATAGAAACTTCATCCAGTAACTGATAGAAGCAGAAGCAGAGATTTATAGCTAAGCACTGGGCTGAACTCCTGGAGTCTAGTCATACATAGAAAGGGAGGAACGATATTATGAGCAAAGGTGCCAAGACCATAATGGGGATACCCACAGAAACAGCTGACTTGAGCTAGTGGAAGCTCATTGACCCTGGGCAGACAGCTGTGTAAGAACAAACTAGGCCCTCTGAATGTGGGTGACAGTTGTTTTGCATGGGCAGTTTGTGGGGCCACTAGCAGTGGAACCAGTATTTATCCCTAGTGCATGATCTGGCTCTTTGGAGCCCATTCCCTATGGAGGGATACCTTGCTCAGCCTAGATAAAGGGGAAAAGCCTTGGTCCTACCTCAAATGATGTGACAGACTTTGTTGACTCCTCATGGAAAGCCTTGTCTTACGTTCTCTGATGGGTGGATGGGGGATGGGATGGGGGCAAGGTAGAAGGAGTGGGAGGAGGAGAAGGAGTGGGAACTGGGATTGGTATATAAAATAAGATTGTTTTAAAAATAAAAAATAAAAAAAAGATTTTGGACTACTCCTTAAAACACCCAGCTGGCTGGAAGTACCACTCCTTTGGATGTTCCTGTTGACATTGTTATGTACACAATCCACTACAAGATGTCCTAGACCAGGAGACACTGAGAAATACTGCTATGAAGTATGTCCATTTTAAAAAGGATTTGCTCTCAGATAATTGCAGGACTAAAAACATGTATTGTTGGTTGTCAGATCAAAAACCTTCTAGATGGAGCTGCTTGAAGAAGTTAAGCCACGTGCCCTGGAGTCTCTACCTATAGATACATTTATATGGAGCTGATAGGCTACAGGAGGTGAGTTTCTCTCTTTTTTCTGCTACCTGAATGTCACAGGCAACCTAACCTGACCACAAAGCAATATAGATTTCAACCTACTTATTCATCACTGTCCTCCATCTTCAGAAATTTAGAAAAAGAGACAACTTATGGACAGGCGTGGTCTTGTCTTAGCTGAGTGGTGATGGGACATACCTTTAATCCCAGCACTCAGGAAGCAGAGGCAGGCAGATCCCTGAGTTCAAGGCATGTCTGGTCTGCAGAGTGAACTCCAGGACAACCAGGGATACACAGAAAAAAATCTATCTTGATTTAAAAAACAAAACAAGAACAGCTGTCATACTGCCTATGATGCTCATAATTCTAATATCTCTCTTTCCCTGAGGAACAACTGGTTTCACACCTTCTTTTCCAACCTCCACATCTCCATTAGATCAGCTAAGAGTGGGAAAATATTTGTCCTTATGCCAAGGAAACCCTTTTGGAGCTGAGAAATAGATGGACACATCACTCTTCTACTTCTTGTACGGATGAAATTTAATTGGTTATTTATATTATCATAATAATGGTTTAATTGTCGTGTGTTCACTAGAAACCTCAAGTGGAGATGCTGAAGGAGACTTTTGAGAAGTAGTTGGGTTAGTGGTTAAATTCACACAAGGAAGGTGGCATGTAGCCCAGTCAAGTCTTGTTTTGGGACTCTGTGCACACATTTGCATTTTCCTATTTCCACCACGTTATCACACAGCATCAGGCCCTCAGCAGATGTGGTCACCAATTTTATCTAGGACTTTAGCTTCCAGAAGTATTTTTCTTTACTTTTAAAGATACATTTTTATTTGTCTATATGTCACTAGTATATGTACACATGGCTGGACATTCCCATAGAGGCCAGAAGGAGGCAGTAGATCCTTGAAGCTAGAGTTGTATGTGATTGTAGGTCATCTGATAGCGTAGATAGACTAAGTGAGCTTTGCAAACACAGGAAGGGCTATAAACAGATGAGCAATCTCTTCAACCCCAGTTTTTCTACTATAAATTACTCAGTTTAGGTGGTTTTATTGCAACAGTTGATTGAAATAACAAATGCCTAAAAGAGAGGTCTAACATGAAAGAACATTTAAAATGCAAAAAAATATTAGTTGTAACTCCCTTCAAAGTCTATTCATTTTCCTCTTCCAGGCAATGGTCACAACTAGTTTCCTCATTAAAAATGACCATTTCTGCTCATATTTTTTATCCCTATGTTATGCTTTCAGAGTGCCTTTATAGATCCCATTCTTTTGCACAAGAAATCATTGACATAGAACAGTCAGGTTATAGTAACACAATGGACAGCTTAAAGTTAAACTTTTATATCTACAGCCAAGTGTAAGATCCACCTTCAAAAGAGAAGCTTCTTTTTTCAGCAAAGGAGATAATAGGAATCCACAACTGGTAAAAATGTGGAGAGGAACTGACTACACAGGGCTCAATATCAATTGATACGTGACAGGAATCAAAACCGTTGTGTTTTGTTTTGTTTATTTTAATATAATACCCACCCTGAAAAAAAACAAAACATTGGAGACTTAAAGCTTATTTACTTTCTTATATGTATTAGAGACTTGGACAACACAAAGGAAGTTGCATCTGCAAATAAGCCATATACTAATTACTATTCCAACTTTAAACTGTGGAAAGCAGTTATGAATCAATATGACATAGAAATGCGAATAATAATAACAACTTCATTTAGATTTTGTTATGAAACAAATATTAAGAATTTTCTGAGTTAGAATCACACATTATGTACTATCCCCACAAATGATGAATGCAGATTTTACTTTCACATAATTCCCAGTGTGCACGTGATGTATGAGTTGATATTTCTTAGTGAATATTTAAGCTCTGGTCTCTTGTGCAGAATCAAATAAAACTTTTCACTCTCAACTTTTGTCAAGTGTTACACATTTTCTCATGAACATTGCCTTGGAAAAATGGGTCATCCATTATAAAGAGATTATTTGGCATCAGTATAAAAGAGGATCCCTAAAAGGCTTTTTGAGGATTTTACTCTCAAAGAACACATTTCAAAGAATCTTTACATTTACCCAGACCATAGTAAGTTATCCCAGCTGGAAAATGAAACTACTATCTCACTAATTACATCCTTTCATTATTGGAATAAAGTTCTGTTTGATGTACCAGAGCTCATTCTCTTAATGATAAGTTCAAATGTCTTTTTTTCAGAAGATGAAGGGCATCTAATATACTTATTGTCTTTAGAGTTATGTCACTGCGAGAAGAAGGCTGGATGACCTGCTTAGTAAAAGAAGTCCTTTCTAAGTGTTACTTTTGTGTCAGAAACTTTTCTTTAGTGCATCTGCTTTCACTGTAACAATCTTGTATGTCTCAGCTTTACCAATGTAACCATAAGAATGTATGGAAACAGTGCAAGTTACCCAGTGCAAAGATTTTCAGTCTATATCCACATGAGAACATACTATTTATCAAAAAAATTGATTCAGCACAGTTCTTCCATATCTTAAATATTTATTCACATTGTATAAGTTTTACTATTATTATTTTATAATGGCTGAAATCCCTACCTGCAAACTAATATCACATTAAAGTTATGCTTTATCAAGAAAGGAAAGTCCAAACACCAAAATTTAATACACATAATTTATAAAAATGAATGCTAGTGGTAAAAATGTTGTAAAAGATAGATATTGTCAAAACACTAATATTGAGCAATAATAAATCAATAAGGAAATTATATTATATACAATAATAAATCAATAATGAAATTATATTTATATATAAAAATTATAAATGTATACATTACAAAAGTATATAATGGAAAGAAACAGTATACTACTACATCAACTAGTTCTATGTCAACTTGACACAAGGTAGAGTTATCAGATAGGAGGGAGCCTCAAATGCCTCCATAAGATCCAGATGTAGGGCATGTTCTTAGTTAGAAATTGACTACCCACTGTGAGAGGTGACATCCCTGGGCTTCTGGTCCTGGGGTCTATTACAAAGCAGGGTATGCAAGCCAGTTTTCGGCACCCCTCCAAGGCCTCTGCATCAGCTCCTGCCTCCAGGCTCTAGCCCTGCTTGAGTTCCTGTGCTTGCTGCTTTTGATGATGAACTTTTATATGGAACTGTGAATGAAATAAACCTTTTATACCACAGGTTTCCTTTAGTAATGTTTTTTTTTTCACAGAAATACTAGCCCTAAGAAAACTACAAAAAGGAGTAAGGTGGTAACCTACTTTAAACAGAATAGTTAGGAATAACATTCCCTAATACTAAAATTTCCTCAAGGAATCAAAGGGAAATCTCATTGATAGTATAGACATGACTCCTAACTAAAAATATTGCAAAAATAAAATTATGGGTATAATGCTGTAGAATAATACTTTAACTATGTAAAGATGTGTTATATTTATGTGGCAGAATATTTAACTATATAAAATGTGTTACATTTGTTTATGCTGCATTTGTTTAACGACATAAAGATGTATTGCTTTGCCTGCCTAAGCACCTGATTGATCTCATAAAAACCTGAATGGCCAATAGCTATAGAGATGAGGGATGGATGAGGCTGGCAGGCAGAGAGAATAAGTAGGAGGAGGAATGTTGTAGAATATTATTTATTTTAAGGTGTTACATTTGTCTATACTGTGGAACATTTGTTTTAATGGTGCAAAGATTCATTGCATTCATTATGTTGCATTTGTTTAACTCTGTGAAGCTTTGATTCTTTGACTGTCTAAAACACCTAACAGTCTAATAAAGAGTTGAATGGCCAATAGCGAGGCAGGAGAAAGGATAGGTGGGGCTGACAGACAGACAGAATAGATAGGAGGAGAAATCACGGAGTGGAAGAAGAGGAGCATGAACAAGGAGATTGGGATGCTACAAGTCAGCCACCCAGCCAGATATGGAGTAATAGTGAAAGTTAGATAAACAGAAGGAAGAAACTCAGAGGCAAAAGGTAGACTCAATAATTTAAGAAATGCTGGCTAGAATAAAAACAAGCTAAGGCCGGGCATTTATAAGAAGGAATAATACTCTGTGTGTGATTTATTTGGGAGCAGGTTGGCAGGCCCTCCTAAAAGAGCAAAAAAAAAAAAAAGCCTAAAGGGTAAAAAGTAAAAGTCAGAAGGGTAAATAGTAAAAATTAAACAACAGAGGAGTCTAGGCTCCAGAGGAGAGAATGGAGACAGAATGGAGGGGAAAGAGGGAGACCCCTCAGGTCAACCAGTCAGGCAGCCATCAGCCAACCAGACACAGAATAGGACATACAGAATGAAAGAAAGGTAAAAAGCCCCAAGGCAAGATGTAAATGAAAAGAAACAAGTTAAAATAAGTTATAAGAGCTAATGGGACAAGCATGAGCTAAGACTTAACATTTGTAACTAATAATACCCATTATAATAAGTATCCATTCATGTTATGATTTGGGAACTTGTGGGTACACAAAAGAGAACCTGCTACAGTATAATAAAACAAATCTACCCTGATGATAACTCACAAGTACATTTAAACATTAATTTGTTTATTCCAGTCGCTGTTGGTGCACGCCTTTGATCCCAGCACTCAGGAGGCAGAGGCAGGTGAATCTCTATGAATCCAATGCCAGCTTGGTCTAAAAAGCAAGTTCCAGGACAGGTTCCAAAGCTTCAGGAAAACCCTGTCTCAAAAAAACAAAAACAAAAAAGCAAAAGAGAAATTTGTCCATATATTCCATCAAATTAAAAGGGCTAATAAGGAAAATGAAATAAGTACCTGCAAGGATGGAAAACAGTGTTCAATAAAAAGACAGTGAATGAAATAATTGTGCAGCCTCTTAAAAAATCAATCTGGATGTTTATTGAAAACCTAGAAATGAAACTATCATATAATTCATCTATATCACCAACCTAGAGATTATATTCTGTATGAATAGTCTTCAACCTCTTCAAAGAGCTGTAGAAAATGGCATTTAATCTAACCTAGAATTCTGTGGTAAAGAGACACAAACGCTCCTGGCTACACCGACCTATTCCCGAGAGACTGTTGAGCGCCAAAGACACTCCAATTGGAGCTTGTCCTCTTCTTGGCAAAACCGGCCTCTGGGCAAGGAACTGCCCATACCTCAACTACTGACGAAATACATAAAAGCTGGAAATGGATAAGCAAAACTGTCAAATCCTGCCAAGACAGGGTAAGATGGTTTTGAAAATTTCCTTGCCTTTAAAAATAATCTGTCAGTTATGCTAGGCCTTAGCCAAAGTTGGTTGCTTCAACACTGCAAATGTGACTTTGGGTGATTGCCCAGGCAGCCAGCTGTCTCTGTGACTTGTTACATATTTTGGAAGTTGTTTGATTGCACTTCCTAATCACTCAGGTAATGTTATTTCCCTTCTCAGATCTTTGATTGGGTTGAAGATTAGATAAATGTAGTTAGTTACTTTCTTCTCACGACTTGGCCAATTTATTGATTGCATAAGAATTAAGTTAGTTGACTGAGATGGAGGGGGGAGGGCCTTGGGCTTCCCATAGGACAGGGTATCCTGCACCATCATAAGGAAGCAGGGGGAGGGCGGGGGGGTGGGGGGGGAGCGGGAGGGCCGGGAACAAGGGGAGTAAATGTAAATTTTTCTTTTTAACAATAAAAATAAAATCAATCTGGATGTTTATTGAAAACCTAGAAATGAAACTATCATATAATTCATCTATATCACCAACCTAGATATCCAACAACAAATGAATGAAAAAGAAAAGTGTGGTATAGACACACAATAGAATATTGCTCAGTTGTAAAGAAAAACGAGGCCATGAAACTTTCAAGTAAATGGATGGAAGTGAGGCAACTCTAGCCCCAGAAGACAAATAGCATATGTTCTCTCTCATATTCAGATCTAGCTTCAAATCTATTGTTTTATATATTTAAGTTGAAGCACAAGTCAGCAAAGGAGAAAGGGGGCATTTAGAGGAAAACATGTTAAAGAAGCGAGGTCCAGGCAATTAAATATAAACCGAAAGCAATGAGGTAGAGTATGGGGAGAGGATCACAGACAGACTTCAGCAGGGAAAAACATGGGAGTACGGGTGTGTGAAGGTTAAAGGGAGGGCAAACTCAAAGAAAGGAGTGTAAAAAGCCATATGAAATCTAATTTAAAAATAAAAGTTGAGGGATATTAGAATATATGAAAATGGACACAGGAATTATGGGAAGTTAAAGGATTGTGCAGGCTAATTGTATGTCAACTTGGTGCAACTAGAATCATCTGAGAGGAGGGAACCACATTTAAGAAAATGCCTTTGTAACATCTGCCTGCTGGCAAGCCTGTAGGGTGTTCTTAGTGACTGATTGATGTGGAAGGGCTCAGCCCATTAGGGGTGGTGCCATCTCTGGGCTCTATAAAAAAGCAGGTTGAGCATGCCATTGAGATCAAGCCAGTAAGCAGCACCCCTCCACGGCCTTAGTATCAGCTCCTGCCTCCAGGTTCCTTCCCTATTTGAGTATCTGCCCTGACTTCTCTCTATAAACAACAGTGGAGTGGAATCATCGGCCAAACAAACTCTTTCTTCCCGAGTTGCTTTTTGCCAGTTTTTCATCACATCCTAACTAGGACAAGGATTAAGAAGGGATGAGGGTGGTAACGGGACGAGGAGGTCATGATGGATGAGTTACACAAAACTAAGGGTGTATGAAAAACCTTGTAAAAATACACTTTACAATACAACTTTAAAAAAAGAATTTGAAGATAATTTGCCTTGCCTAAGTAGCCAACCTCACTCTGAAAAATGCATGGAATATTAAATGAACATTGCAGCACAAGGCAAAACAACACAAGCTATTGCTATGCCTCTTGTTTACAGACCATAACTATGTGATAAGACCCTATTGACTGCAGGAGATATAGAAATTATTTCAAAATGAGCAGAAAAGTTCCTCCCTGCAGGCGATCTTTCATAGTAACAGAGGTGCTATGCAAGCTGCTAGAAAGAAGTCATATCATTGGCCTTTCTCAGCACCGGACCCTCCATGTTCTTATGCAAACCTTCCAAGCCAGATGTGGCAAGTAGTGCAATAGCAGTGCAACTGCTGTCTGATAATAGACTGCTTTCTACTTTTTAACTCATTTATTAATACTGTGTTTACTTACCTATGCCAAACTAAGAGCCAACCACTTTCCCTACACTTTCTGGGAAGGTACAGGAAAAAGAACATGTAGTCAGATGACACATGGGAGAAAGAATTATGAGAGGTAGAAGCAGAGCTTGCTGGTTCCCATGGCAACAAAGCCACCATTAGGCAATAGACAAAAGAGCCCTGTAGCTTATGGAGGGAAAAACCCAGGTTTACATAGAGAAGGCAGCTTCAGAGAAAGGTTCCTGGCATAAGCAATAATGAAGTTTCAAAACACTTCCAATCCAAGTCCCAGGATGAGTCCCTCCCAACTGTGGAAGCCCTAATCACAAAGAATTGGTTGCTGTGTCAATGTCCTTTGAAATACTTCTGATTTGAATCTGCGGCAAGGCACAAGTGGGGTTAGGGCACAGGAGACTTTGATGCTGCTGAAGGTTTCATATGTTAATATCTCTAGCCAGTTCAATACCATAGCAGATACTGGATGTCTCAGTAATTAATGACAGGTGCTATTGGCCAAGGAAATGGGAAAGACATAGTTAGAACAGTTTTACATTTTCTGGAGTGAGGAATCAAGGATGTAGAGCTGCAGTCACTGAAGAGAAGACAGTTTCTGAGTGGGTTCCAGACTGGCTCCACAGGAATATATATATATAAAGTATATACATATATGAAAAGTATATACATATATGAAAACTATATATATAGTTATATATATATATATATGAAACTATGTTGTGAGGGTAGAGAAGGGTAATGAGGTGTACTGAATATAATGAAAGCACATTATATGAAATACTAAAAGATTAACAAAAAATGGAGTTGCGCAAGTAACTCCTATAACATTACAGGTCATTACACTAACTACTGAAGACACCATGAAATTTGGACACAGAACACAGAGGACCTGAGCTATATCTGATCTAATAACCTACTCCCTGAAGAATAGTTTCCATGGTGCCAGAGGGTACAATGCAAGCTATGTCAGGATGAAAGCAACAAATAGTTCTATCCAGCTCTATTAATCCTATGAACCTCAACAAAAACCAGCAAAGCACAGTAACCCTAAATGTGCAGTAGTAGCACACATACCTGCATGGTCACCAATTGGTCTCTAACTGGACTTAAGGCCTGCTCATTAAGGGAAATCATACCTGGCAGTGGAAACCTAAGGAACTACTCAGTGCTAATAAAGTCATGAATCTTGGAGGAGAACGCTAAATCAACATAATCTCTAACAACAGTCCAAACATTTATTTTTATACACACAGATAAGTATGATTCTTACCCTTCATTAAGGAAACGTCTCTGTGGAGCAGACTATTACAGAAAACCAGAATCAATCAAAATGCAGAGTTCTGGAACCCAGTCCCAATGAATACATATACAATAGAATCCCCACACATAAAGCTCAAAATTCATTTCAGAAGAGGGTCAGACACATTTTAAAGCCAGACAATCAGAGGGTTTGCTATGAGATGTGTCTTCTAGGAATGCTAAAAACTTTATTCATAAGATTTCACCAATATTGGCCGCTTAGCTATGTACTGAATAAGGACATCAACAGACATAGTAACATAGAGTAAAGTCCACAAGCCTTCAATCCTACTTAAACAACTACCGGCAACTAATGAATGGACAGTCTTCTCCAGAGAAGAAGAAACCAACAGGTTATCACATAATACAGTTCAGCTCTGAAAAGACACAAGTAATCTTACACAGACTGAATAGATTATATAGGAATATATATATGAAAATTCATATACATATCAGCATGTAACAAAAATTAATGAAAAAAGAGGCCACGAATTTAAAATAGATCAAAAGGAGGTATATGGGAGGGTTTAGAGGAAGGATCAGTAAGAGGGAGATGATGTAATTATGCTATAATCTCAAAAAGTAAATAAAAGATAAATTATTATAACTTGAAAAATAAAGAGAAAAATACAACTTCATTTTACAAATATAATATATTCTAACCAAACTACTGAATGCATAAATTCATAAAATATAAATCAATGAACTTAGAAATACAATTGCTTATAATAAGCTTCTTAAAATTGTAAACATCAAAACCCCAATAGAAACAGGTTAAAGTGCATGAAGGCAGGTTTCACTAAGGTGATAACATGAATAAAATAAACAATGAAGAGATCATCACATTCTGGAAAGGAAAGAAAGAGATGGGAGCCTGGGAGATTAGATAATTGGTGTCTAAGCACTTATTCTAGTATCTCTAACACAATAGTGTACTGGCTTATTTTATTTTACATTTTATAAATAAGCAGAAGAATGGTTCTCAAATACTCTTCACTAAATTTAATGTTAAGGAGAAGGAAGTATAAAATTTCTTGATTTGATTAGTATGTATTATATATGGGAGCTATAATATTTTACATTAACCTAGAACTGTGCAATTATATCCTAAACAAAAAATATTGCACAGCATTTGAAGATATGTAAAATGCAAGCATTCTGATTTGATCATTATACATCGTATGCATACATTAAACTATAGTACAATAGTCCCTAATTTAATGCAGCTAGAACATTTAAATATACACACAAATATGCAATTTTAGAAATTCAGCCTACATAAATATATAATCTGGTATAAGATAGCATTTGAATTTTTTCAGCCTCAAATGGATGATTTTTATAATATAAAAGAAAAGAAGTAACTGGTTTCTCTTTTCTGTCCTTGAGTGCATATGGACAATTGGTTGCAAAACAAGCACAATGAATTAATGTATTTGAATGGAGGTTGTTTCATTATTTATGGTAGCTTCTATATAGCATGCCAATAAAAGGCACACCTAGGGTATTCTCAGGTATATTTATTGGTAGGAAAAGTGAGTCACAAGGCTCTTTCAGTATAACTAAATAACAATTTAGGCACTTGTATTTTATAAAAATCATTTATCTCCTTGCTGCATCTAGGTGATGCTAGCCAAGTCTCTAGTTTTATGTTGCTGTGGATGCTTTTGTCAGTCGCAATTACATAAGACACAATTCAAGTATTCTTTTTCTATTGGGAGCCTCAAGTATCTCAGAAAAGGTTTCAAATGATGTTGACCCTTCGTGTCCTTCATAAAAAATAAGCACTGGGATGGAAAGAACTTTTTCTCCAAGGAGAAAGACAAATCCATGGATGGAGGTTTAAAAGCTAAGGAAAGGTAATTGTATAAAAAGTGACCAAAATATATAGAGATAAAACATCACAAACTATAATATTTTGCTGAACCTTCTTGCAAATTTTGCATATCAATTTTTAATGGTACATAAGGAAAGCATTCACTTTACTAATCTCAAGTTCAGATCTGGGTTATACGGAATTAATGGACATAAAAAAAAATCAAAGCTTTGTTACCTGAGATTGCATTTCACAATAGATTAGAAGAATGTAGTAAAAACAGGAAGCTGAGTGAATAAGCTGTCATAGGAGACAGTCTGTATTAAAAGAAATAGATGATTGTAATGTTACCAAAATTCTCCATACAGCCTCAAGCATTTACTGAAGTGACAAACAGTATAATGGCCCCTGGGGTTGTTTCCACATTAGAAGTCTGCTCAGCAATTACAGGAATAATAACTGCAACTATTGATTGAACTTGCACTATATGGACAGGTACTGATGAGAAGGACTTTATGTACTTCTTCCATACAATAATCTTCTAAAATTGGTGCTATTAATGCCGTAAGGTTATAGATGAGGAAACTGAAAGCTCAATTATAAAGGAACAGAAGCAAAAGAGCTTGGATGGAATTTCAGATCTTCTAGGCTCTAAAGCCCTGAAGGCTTATCCAATCTGCTCTGCTATCTTCCTCAATAGGGCGCTTTCACCATACTCTGTTATGGATTCTGAACTTTTGTTCCAATTTCTCTTGTCAATCTTTGCTTTAACAAACACATTCAGTCTTTGGCATTCTTAAAAAATGGAAATGGCAGTGCTCTAGCAGTTTTCCAGCAGGAGCTCTTATTCCTAGGAGGGAGGAAATGGCTAAAAATTTCATCACCAACACAACAGAGTGGCTGGAGCTTTGTTGATGAATAGGAATTCATTATCACCACAAGTTTGCAACTATTTGCAACGGAATCTAATTTCGGAAATTATTTTCCATTTCACTTTTGTTCAGAGTATGTAAAAATACCCTGCCTGCGAAAGCTCAGTGATATATCCACTGCAGTTTTAAGAAAAGTGGGAAGGAATTCTTTATATAGAGAAGAGGATTGTACATGTATAAAAGCTAGGAATAATAGTAACGAATTCAGAAACTGCAGAGTCTCTTCTATAATGCACAGTGGTCCTTAAACCTGGGTCATGTGGAGCATCTTTAAATGTCTTGACATTTATGCATTTGTATTTTGTATGGAGATTGATCAGTGGGCATGTGCATATCAATCCAAGTGTGGAGGTCAGAGGACAACTCATCAATTCTATTATCCCATCATGTGGATCTGGGGATCAGTATCCGTTTATCAAAGGTGATAATAGGCACCTTCATCCACTGAGTCAATTCCCTGGCAGCATCTTTCAAAAATCATGTTCGTGGATTTTGTTTCAAATATTCTAATTCAAGATGTCAGAGATAGGGCTGTGGAATGTAAATCTGAATGATACTTAGCTGCCATCACTCATATAAATCTCAGGTTGACACAAGAAGAAAATCCTAGAATAATTTGCTGAAGTCAGGAAGCAACTGTCATAACAACAACCACAGAATAGGTTGGTTGATAGAAAAGAAAGTTAACACAAAATGATTCTTCAGAATGAGCTTTTTTTTTAAAGAGAGCCTTGAAGGGAGAAATGGGAGGCATCAGTTCAAATAACCAGGAAAAGCTACATTAAGAGATATAGCATAGGTGATGCAAGCTACCTAGCAACAAAGCTCTCTGAGCCAATCGTTATGTAAGCTCTTCGTTTTATACTTCTCACTTTGTTTACCTCTGTATGGCTCCATAGGCAATTATTCCAAGCAGAAACAACACTGATATCAAAGTCAAGCAATGTCTATTATCTCTGACTCGGGTTGTGCTGTCCATGAACACTACCACCGAAATGATTTAAGTAGAAGGCATAAAATACAATAGAAATGGGAGAACACAGAAAAGCAAAACGTGAAAGAGTGAGGGAGATAGCTACCATACACAATGTGATGGAGAACCTAGTGGGAAAGCGGGTGGGGAGGGGTGCTAGAGAAGGAGAAACAGAGATCCTACAGAGAAATCCCCCTAACAAAGATATCTGATATTCATCATTTCAGATTAATATTTTAACCACTTTTATCTAAGAAGGAGCTGGATACTGACTAGGACCATAGCTGTATCTTCAAGCTGAAAGAGGGATGGACTGGATTTGCTTTTCTATCTAACCTATGTGTATTATGAACCTGCAAAACAGAATTCAAGCACACACACACACAAACACATTCACCCAGACACACACACACAGTGTTTGTATGTGTGTGTGTGTATGTGTGTGTGTGTGTGTGTGTGTGTGTGAGAGAGAGAGAGAGAGAGAGAGAGAGAGAGAATGAATGAATGAGAAAATGTGCTCTAATAACAAGGAGAGCTCAGGACCAAGGAGTCTACAAACAACCAACACTGCTCCCATTTGGTGTGAAAGTTCCTTGTCTGAGTCCTCTGTTGTTATTTTTACCATGTTGGAACTACAATTCTACAGGTTGTGGAAATATATATGTACTCTTAGCTTGAGCTTGAGGAAGGTTCCAAGAATAAGGCTGAAATAGTTGCCCAGTTGCTTCACCATGACTATATATCCTCCACGGAATGCATATAGCTATGGTACTTCAAGGACATTTCTGAAAAAATAATCTGTCCTTGATACCCGCCTTTTGCCCCCACACTATTCTTTCCTCACAGGGCTTATCACAGATTGGTCATATGCTATAATTTTTCTGTAAGCCAAATAGAAACTGTTTACTCAAGAATGACTTCCAGACATTTGGCAGGAAGACATAAGAAGTAGAGCCAGTTTCTTACTATTTTTTTCCTTAAGAATGATATCAGAATGTGTACTAAAATACAGAAATTTTCAGCCCTCCCTCTTAGATAATGCAATCAGGAAAGTGGAAAAATGAACTTGCAGCAAAATAAGAAGGATCACTACAGAAGGGCAACACGGAAACTCACATATATTGTTGTTGCTAGGAAGCTTAAAGCCCATGTTTTAAGCAAAACAGAAGAGCAAAAACTGAGCAAGAGAACAGAGAACAGCTTGACCAGGACACTTCCTTTGCTTCCACTAATAATCAAGATGTGAGTCTCTGTGGGGCACGGGTCAAGCTGTCCTTGCATAGTTCTAATGTGGTGCAATAAAAACAGAAACTCAAACACAAAAATCCACTCCTAAAAGCCTGTTGCACATAAGAGAGAATCAACGACAGGTTAAAAAAAAAACCTGGTCAAATTACAAACAACAAATGAGTGAATAAACTTATCTCAGCAACAGTTGGGAAAAGTTCTAGAAAGCCTGGACTGACTAATCAAATTGCTCATTCCAAGTTTTCCCAGCATTCTATATCTAAAGAAAATGAAAATGACAAAAATAAAAACTAGTATGGGAGACTTTAGTAGGTTTATCTATGAGTACCAACCAACTCACTTCTTGCTTTTAGTTACCAGTATTACAGAAGAATCATTGAGTTCAAAAGCACGTCACTTTACATGCAAAATATATGTAAACTAGAAACTGGCAAAATACTGTTGTTATAATGTCTCATCTACCTTTCACATCAAGCACTGAAATATTGTGATAAGATGTATTTCAATCAAGGAAACCTGAGACTTTAATAACTCTAAGTTAGTAAACAACCCTTAGTCATAAAAAATAATCAATCATAAACCATTTATTGTTATTAATGTTCAAAGACCACTATAGATAACTTCAAATATTTTACACAATAAGTGAAATAAAACCAAAACATTATATATTTCTAAACGAAGTCACTGAGCAAGCATTATGAGTATTTCAAGTCTCCCTGTGCATAATTGCTAAGAACTGAATAATCCCTGTGGGATTAGTCAGGGATGCTGGCAGGCAGAATTGAAAGTCTCTGGTATAGCAGAACTGATGAAAAGCAATTTCACAAAGAGTAAAGGGGAATGAAATCCAGGAGCACTTGATGACTATAGAAATCCAAACGTGAAATTAAAGGCAAAATTTAAGAACAGCCAGGTTGGCATGACTAGAAGAACATGAATTTACAGTTGATAAGAGAGTATTAAGTCAGTACAATTAGTCATTCTTTATTTTTTTCTGATTCAGCTGGGTATAAAAGCAGATGCATCCAATCCAGCACTTGTGAGGTTAAGGAAGAATTGTGAGTTTGGTTAGGGAGAAAGACACCATCTCAAAAACAAACAAACAAGCAAAAATCCAAACTATTTCTCTAATTAAGTGTTGTTGATGTAGCTAATAGCTACTATTTATTTCAGAGTCAAAATCCCATACACAGCTTTTAGACTTTGGAGAAACCTGGACTTTGCAATATAACATTTGGTTTGAAAACCCAATGCAGTCCCTTGTTCTGATGTGAATGTGGGTCTCTGGCTCAAGGGACTGAGATACCAAGGTCCATTGGAAGAGCAGAAGGAGGGAGAAGATGAGCAAGGAAGTCAGGACCATGAGGGACTGGCCCACCAACAGAGACAGTGTGCTCGATCTATTGGGAGCTCATCGAATCCAGCTGGACCAAGACTGAATGAGCATATGACCTAACTGGACCCTAGGAATGTGACTGCCAATGGGGACTGACTGAGAAGCCAATGATAATGGCACCGGGACCTAGCTCTTCTGCATGTATTGGCTTTTTGGGAACTTAATCTTATGGATGCACATCTTCCTAGACCTAGATGGAGGGGGGAGGGCCTTGGGCTTCCCATAGGGCAGGGTATCCTCCCCATCTTAAGGAAGCAGGGGGAGGGTGGTGGGGTAGTGGGGGAGCGGGAGGGCAGGGAACAAGGGGAGTAAATGTAAATTTTTCTTTTAACAATAAGAAAAAAATAACTCAATGCATATGTGGAAAACAAAGTGCTGCCACATAGCCAGGTTGCTGTGCTTGGTGGTTTACTATAGGTGAGTAGATCTAGATAGTATGAAACTCTTAGCTTTTTCACTTACCAGTTGTCTAGTTTTATATAAAACAATCCATCTCCCTTCGCCTTAGTTCTCCATCTATACATTACCCAATGTTGGCATCAGAAATACCATTAATCACAATACTAAATATCAATAAGATCCCAGCTTTTTTCTTTGTCTCCGTGACATCAATTGGTTGCTATTAAGCACAGATTGCAGGATTCAGTGGTATAGTCAGTCAGCCAACACTGATTGTGCCACAAAACTTGAACCATAAAAACAAGAGTCATAGCATAGTACATGAAAAAGGGGAAATGGTCAAAGCAGGAACATTTAACTTGTCCAAGGACTGACAACCAAGGACTGCTGTGTTCTCAACCCTAAATGAGATGCCTGTATTATCCACTCCCAAGCCTACAGAAGGATTACAGAAGAGTGGGTGGAAAGACTGTAGGAACCAAAGGACATATTGCTTTCTAAATACTTTTTGAGATTTGGCACAGACATTATGATCATGAACACACAGCAGTTGTCACTAGCTACACACACCTTAAGCATTCATATCAAGGTAGGAGAAAGTGCTTAGAAAGAAGAAGGTGGCTGGCAAGAGTGAGATGGCTCTAAGAGAAAGTAATGGAAGAGAGAGCAGTCACAAAACATGGATGCAAGTAGGAAATGAGAAAAACCCTTCGGATCAATCGCAGGAAAAAGTGTATTTCCTAAAATGGATTGAGTTTGCTAATAAGTAGCTTGAATGCCACCATAAAGAGAAAATTTTCTTCACTCCCCCTTAAAAATGTGGTACCAATTAACACAAATAAGTCGTGAAATTGATCTCCTCTACATTAAATAATCAAGGATAAGCTATTAGCCAACCTACTGCTAGTAAGGTGAGTAGACACATGATATGGGACCAAACAGACCTGGGCTAGAGCCTCAGTGATTGGCTTGAATAACGTCTATGACTTTCTTTCAGAATCTCCACAAGTAAAGCACGGGTGAGAGTGCCTGCTATTTAGCAACTGGCCAAGATAACTCATACATGAAGTCTTCCTTGTTATGATAAAATGTATGTGTGTTATTTATGTGTTTTCAACTTTTCTTTGTTATCAATTTCCATTAATTGTACAAAACATTTGGGATCACTGTGGCATTTTCATAAAAAGGACTTACTTAGATCATGCAATATTCTTTCTGGTTTCCATGGTAACTAACAGACATTTTTAAAATCACCCTCAATGATGGCCCTTTAATGAGAATTATTTTGAATAACTTGAAGGTATCACACATAATTCAACCATCTTCATTTAAGAATAATATAATATGTGATCATATACTTTTATAAATTTTTATGAAAATTGTTAATGGCATCACTAACAATATTCACATTTGGAAGAGGCAGTGTTCTGAGGATCTTCACTGATACTATAGGTTTTTGCAACAAGATTGAATAAATATTGCTAGTTTCAACCATTTTAATTTAATCAGGCAGGAGATATTAAATAAGAATATCAGGAAATTTCTGTGGTTTGACCCCTCCAGTATAACTGTATCCGCAGGTCTTAGGATCAAGAGAGGTTCCACCTTAATGAAGAGATTAATGCCATTCTTCCAAGCAGAAGTTCTTTCTTGTGGAAAGAAAGTAGTTTATCATGAGAGTGGGCTGTCACTTTCTGACACCTTTTCATGCAACAGAATAGCCAGAAAAATGTTCTTGGAATGCCTAGCCTTCCAGAACTATGAGCCCATTTTATATAAACAATCAGTTTTAGATATTCTGTTACAGCAAAAGAATGTAAACTAGGAAAATTTACATTTATAGTGTTTCCATCACATTCTATGCAATTACATATATTAATTACCTTATTTAAAAAGATTTATTTGTATGTGTGTGGGTGAACCTATCTGTAGGCATATGTGCATGTGTGTACAGTGCCTACAGAGATCAGTAGAAGGCATGGTAGCCCCTGGAGAAAGAGTTGCAGGCAGTTGTCCAATGCCTGAAATCGGTGCTAAAAACTAAGTTTAGGTCTTTTGTAGGAGAAATACATATATATTCTTAAGCACTGAGACATCTCACCTGTCCCAACATTATATCATTTTAGCAGTACACAAGTCTTAATGCATATGAATTCTTTTTGTCTCCATTTTATGGAAGAAGAATGGAATTGAATTACCTTAGGTAAATCATTAAAATTCTAAATGGTTGAAATAAATCCCTTGCTTTTTTCATTACACAGATCTGAATGGGATTACTGAAGACCCCTAAAAGTGAGATAATCAGACTCAGGTTGTCAAAACAACCACAGTAACAGCTTCACCGTATAGAACAAGGTATTTTCTGTACCATACTATACTATTCCTAGACCAGACTCCAAAAACTATAGGCCCATTTTTCAATTGCTAAGTCCTGTTACCTTTCATAAGTTACTCAGAGCTTTGCTGCCCATTGCTCCCTTCAGTCTATTTATTTGTCCTGAGGATTTGCTAATTCAATTATTTTATTCTTTCACTATTGATCCTCACATTGTGCTCTAAACCTTTGCTAGTCCTGTTCCCCATAGTACAATGATTTCCCATCAAGTTTGAATTCCAAAGTACACTCAGCTAGATCAGCATCAGTTCCGTGGTACTCATAGGCACACATTTCCTTATTAGACTATACAATTCGATTTTTCCTGCTGCAGAAGCAGGTCCTTCTAAAGTTTTGAAATGGTGGAATGAGCTGTGGCTCAATTAAAAAAAAACAAGACACAAAAACAGGGATGGCATGAACCAAGTATGAGCAGTTCATTACCTTCAAATGTAGACACATTCTAGAAAATGCTGTATTCTACTCAATCCTAATTCAGGAATTCTTCTGTTTCTTGGAAATCTTTATAAAATATTTTCTTTAAAATGTTTTCTTGAAAATCTATAATGTAGATTAAGGGTGTTGCGATTAATAAAAGGGATGAAATAAAATTGGGTCAGAGAACTGTATTTAAAGCACTTTAAGAAAAGACAGCTGATAAATTATACGTCACTTTCATGTTTCTTGTTTTAGCTGATATCTTACTTAATGACAATTGTAAAGCCCAATCTCTCAGACTCAAAGGAGTTTCTATATCATTGAAGAAGAATGACAGTATCAATCAACATATTTGACAAGAGGCACCAGACTAGGGATGGGCTACTATAGCCTCAAAAGACAGCAGATTTCCTTTAGCAGTAAGATTAGAAATCCAGGGTTAAGTAAAAGACAGCTGGTGGGAGAAATTATACAACCTTCTTTCAGCAACGCTTATACAGCTAAATGGAACTTGGGGAATTACCAGGAATGAGACAGGGGGGTGTTCAGATAGGGATACCTGGGAGTAAATGCTTCAGTTCACATTATTGTTTTAGTACAATACTTAACATTTTATTTCCTTATACCAGACACTATACTTAGCATTCCATGTGTATTATTTCATTTAAATCTTGAAACTAAAGTTTTTACAGGCAGGAATATAAAGCTCTGAAGGTTGAGTGACTATACATCATACAGCATATATGTGGGATAATTAGGACTGAAGTCTGAGTATCTGGAAGGTATTATGTGTACTGCAGTGGCTTTGAAATACTAAAAAGAAAAAGAAGTACAAAGAGAACAAAAGTTCTGGATTTCTTTTCTGTGTTGCAAAATATATGACACTTAATGATGTGTAAGTATTTGGCTTTAAAAATGAAAGTCAATTTGATTTCTCACCCCTAGAAGAAGATGAGGGAGATAGATAGAGAGATGTTGTGAATTGAAATAACAAGTGGATTAGAATACAACAATTTGTATGTGTAATTATACATAAAGATGTTTTCTAAGAAACATTTAACAAATGGTACTGTCATAACTGGATATCAACATGCAGAAGAATGAAAATAGATCCATATCTATCACCATGCACAAAACTCAAGTCCAAATGAATCAAAGACCTCAAAATAACGCCAGCCACACTGAACATCATAAAAGAGAAAGTGGGAAGTACACTTGAATGCATTGGCACATAGACCACTTCCTAAATATAACCCCAGCAGCATACACTGAGAAAAACAATTAATAAATGGGACCTCCCTTTCTGTAAAGCAGAGGACATGGTCAACAAGACAAAACGACAGCCTACAGAATGGGAAAATATCTTCACTAACCCCACATCAGACAGAGGACTGATCTCCAAAATATACAAAGAATTCAAGAAATTGGTCATCAAAAGAACAAATAATCCAATAAAAACCTGGAGTACAGACTTAAACAGAGAACTCTCAACAGAAAAATAGCTGAAAGACACTTAAGGAAATGTTCAACATCCTTAGTTATCAGAGAAATGCAAATCAAAACAACTCTGAAATTCCATCTTATACCTGTAAGAATGTCCAAAATAACTTATGCTGGAGAGATTGTGGGGTAAAGGGAAAACTCCTGCATTGCTGGTGGGAGTGAAAACTGATACAGCCCCTTTGGATACTAGTATGGTGATTTTGCAGAAAATTAGGAAACAAGCTTCCTCAAGATCCAGCAATACCACTTTTGGGTACATGCCCAAAGAATGCTCAATCATGCCACAAGGACCTGTGCTCAACTATGTTCATAGCAACATTGTTTGTCATAGCCAGAACCTGAAAACATAACCTAAATGCCCTTCAACCAAAGAATAGATAAGGAAAATATGGTACATTTACACAGTGAAGTAAAAAAAAAATGACATCTTGAAATTTGCAGTCCAATGGATGGAGCTAGAAAGTATCATATTGAGTGAGGTAACCCAGACACAGAAAGACAATTATCCTATGTACTCACTCATAAGTAGTTTTTAAACATAAAGCAAAGAGAACCAGCCTACAAATCACAATCCCAGAGAACCTAGACAACAATGAGGACCCTAAGAGAGATATGTATGGATCTAATCTACATGGGTAGTAGAAAAAGACAAGATCTCCTGAGTAAATTGGGAACATGGGGACAATGGGAGAGGGTTGAAGTGGAGGGGAGTGGTAGGGAGGGGCACGGAGAAAAAAATGTAGAGCTCAATAAAAGAGAAAAAAAGATGTTTTCTAAGACAGTAAAAGTAAATTTACAGTGAACACCATTAGCATGGTGTCCTAATTTCCTCAATACAGGATAACAAAAGCATAAAGTAAAATGGATAAGAGATTCTAAGAAAAGAATTAAGCCCTCATTGAGTTTTCTAATAATGAATGAGAATCAGAGTGAATTTATAATGAGCCTCTAAACTAGAAAAAAGCAAAATGCATAAACCATGGCTTTGGGACTAGGAAAAGCTTAATGCCCTCCAAATGGTTAATGGAAATGGAAACAGAGGCCTTAATAGTATGACCTTCATGGCTAGATCCTGGAAACCTGAGTGGGGTAAAAAAGCAATGATGAAAGTACAGAAAGACACAGGGACAGAAAAGATGGGATTGGGTGGGCTAGCCTCTCTGTTGGAGACATAAGAACAATCCAGAAATTCTGTGTGCTTATTCTGTTGCACTGCGCGGCACTGCGCGAGGAGGAAGGTTTATTGTTCAGTGAGGAGAAAAAGAGAAAGGTTAGCTAATCTTTATAGGACGTGTTAGAAAATCTGAACAGTGTGCAGTCTTAGGCTATAAACATAGGAGAGGAGGAATCTGTGGTCCATGCTTTCTGGTCCACACTGTAAACCTTTACACAAGGACCAGAGGATGGCATTGCCACTTTCCTGAGTTTCATCAGGGGAAGGCTTAGCCATTCCTATGGGTCTGAGGCACTGGGTTCTTTTATGTGCTATGCTTGTCTCAACAACACATTCGCTTGGGACTTCTTCTGGTCACACCTTATTAAAATGATTCTGATTTAGTAGATCCAGGGTGGGGTTTGAGATTCTCTATTTCAAGACACTACCAGAGGATGTCATTGGTGCTGTTTTTGAGGGGTGAAAACAACTCTACCTTGACCAATATGGCAGCCACAATATATGATTACTGAACACTTGGAATCTGACTAGTACCAAGTGATATTTTCTAAAGGATTTCAAAGACTTACTACAAAAAAAACAAGAATGTGAAATATCATTTTGGATACTGTATAACAGTTCACTTCAACAATACTATGATAATAAACTTTTCCAATTAGACTTTATCCTTTTAAAAATATTAATGATGTAGTAGGTTAAACAGATTAGTAATATTAAACCATTTTCATTTTAATAATAATGTGGCTAATAGAAAATGCTAGGTTACATATATGACTAGTCAATACCTGTTGTAAACATCTTTTCTAAATAGGCAACATCTCTGCCATAGTCCCATTCTGTCGGGGTACTACCTGTTCTTGTTCCCAAAAGCAGCTTAGTGATGAGCCTAAATGTTAAAATAACAGAGCTACTTGAATTTCTATTGGCTTTTAATTGTATATATCAATCCTATGCCATAAAAAAGTTTCAATTCTTTTCAGTCAGCAATTACCTTTACATCATAGCCTGTGGTGATTCTACTCAGAACTAAGAGCAGCTACTAAGAGCAAACCATACTGATAAAGCAGTTTACCTCTCTGACAGCTGAATTAACAGACAAAGGTGAAAAGTCTCTGAGAGCCAGCATCCCAGGATGTCTGCTAAGAGACTGTGTCTTCTATATGTGACAGGGAAGCTACACCCACAAAAATCTCAACAATATGTTAACCTAAACAAGACAACATCAATTAAAATAACAATGTGGATAAAGAAAATAGCACAAAACCCCAACACTAGATGAAGAGCTATAGACAATGGCTACTGAAAGAGGGGCATTCATTCTTCCCCAGTGATGAGCCTCCTGATAGGCTATCGAATGTCAAACACATATGCATGGGAGCAGCACTAAGTGGACGTGTGTGTGTGTGTGTGTGTCTGTGTATGTGTGTTCATAACCATAATTTAATAACAAGAGGAGCTGAATGAGAGAGAGTTGGGGAAGGATGGGCATAGGAGATGTTAGAGGAGGGTGGAGATAGTGGGTGAAAATGATGTAAAAGCAATACTCATGCATGAAATTTTGAAAAATAAAAATATTCAACATAAGGGGCAAAGAAACATGTACTGTGAGTGCCAGGTTAAGGTAGTTATGTTTAGTAACTAAAAGTATCAGAAGCCCACCTCAAGTTGAAATGTAGATAAATTATGGGTGTTCTTGTACCAGAAGGATGTCCTGTTTATTTAAGTTAGTTGTTTATATTTTGTGGGGGGGAGGAAGAGGAGGTACATATATCATTGACATAGTACTTTTCACTGAGTCCTACCCTGACAAGTGCAGTTTCTATATCTGTTTTACCTGATTTGTAAAGAATTGGGATGGTTGATTAATGCACTGGGGCATGGCTATAATTATCAATAGCTTCCAGGCAAGAGGAGCTCTTGTTTTCTATCATGCTCATATTTAAATTGCAAACAATTCCTGTGAAAAACGAATCTTCCTCTTCCACTGTTTTTCAAGGATTTGGTGGTATTATCAGTCACGGTTCAGAAATTAGGCTTTTGCACGCTGCTCTTATCTCTAAACTGGTGCTTTTTGTCATCAGTGCAATTGTTACTCTCAAAGTTAATGAAAAAGGAAAATTAATATAATTAATATTGAAACTATCAAACAAAAGTTTGCTGTAAGATTACTGGCTTCTGAATGAGAAACATTGACTGGTGGAGTGAAGGACAAGATAATCTCACACCATCCAGTGATCTGTGATCCCAGACTCCTTCACACTACACCCAATCTATCATTGGAGATACCACACTAACCAGACTAATAGTGCCTGATAATGACACAATTTTGGCACACGTGGAAAATTCATAAATATTCAAGAGATTTCATTTGGTATGTCTTGCTTTAGCATAAACTAGCAGGCACTAAGCACCATCATTTGGGGGAGGATAAAATAATAAAGTCAGTCCTGAATAATAATGAGGACTGGATGGGCCCACATTCTGGTGGTTCTCTGCTAAGTTATGCCATGACACTTCACTTTCTCCATTCCTTCTCTCATTGTTGCTATAAAAAGCATATAGCTGCTTACAAATTCAGAATACCAAACATGAAGTTGTCTCATTTAATTCTGTTGGATGAAAATCCTTATGATTTGCTTTCATAAGATTTTAGGTTGCCAGATTCTAGACAGGAGCTGAGAATATGCATTTATGTCTCATTACCCTAAGCCAATTAAAAGTGCAGAAATATAAAAACAAAGAAATGTCCAGTATTTAAAACAACAGGGATAGTGAGATGGCTCAATGGTTAAAGGTATTAGCTGTGCAAGACTAATGACTTTAGTTAAATCCCCAGTAACATAGAACAGGGGAAGTTCTGCTACATGAATACACAGACATGGAAGAACAAACACACACAAACTCACTCACTCACACAAATTAAATAAACTTAAACAGTAGGGTCACCAGTAAGTTTGGGATGAATGCATGGAACTAAAAGGTATTTTGAGAGGGTACAACATGTCTGAGAGATTTAGTTTCACTCTGAAACTGAAATAGAAAACATTCCTTATACTACAAGCATATTGAAAAGTTTCAGGGTTTAGCTCAAAAAGGAAAAATTAGGTTTTCTCCAACGGAGTCTCACTGAGTATATAATCCACAGTTAAGGCCAGGCTTCAAGGCTAGCAGTAGATGCCCAACACAAAATGGACTCATTAAAGTTTTGGAGATTTTTTTTAACCATTCAGGTCTTTTGCTTGTATATTATGGTTTACTATTTTGTGTTTTCCTGGGATTTTTATGTGTTTGTGTATGCATCTTTATGTCTATATGTGTTTTTGTGCTTTTTCTTTGGCTCTTTTTTCTGATTGTTATTGTGTGTTATTCTGTTTGTTTTTATTTTATTATTATTTTGGGGGGCCTCTTTGTATTCTAATAACAGAGGGGAAGAAAAGGTGTGGATTTGAGTCATTAAAGAAGTGGGAAGTACCTGGAACCAGTTGGGGGAGAGTAAAACATAACCAAAATATATTGTACTAAAATAATCAATTTTCAATTTAAAAATGTTTTGGCAAGTAAAATGGTGCAAAAGTGGCGATTAAAGTGTATTAAACCAAAGGTTTCAGGTTTTGATTTTTATTTTTTCATACTTTACATGACTATATAATAAATTTATGAATCTCTCCATATATATGTGTAAATATATATGAATATATGTATTTATATAAAGTTTGTGTGAATAGCAGCATCATTTTGGTAATCAGGTGCCTTCACAAAATTAGCAATAAAAAAACAATGTTTTCCAGAAAACAACTTCATATGCAATGCAGTAATTTTATATTTTTGCATTATTATTATTATTTATTATTTGAAACAATTTTTAAATTCAAATACGTCTTGATAATATTCCTCTCTGTCAAGTCCTCCAAATATTCTCCCCCCTCCCTTCCCACCTGACATGAAGTTCTTTCTCAAAGGAACAAATATATCAACAAAACCCCTCAAAACCAAGAAAACAAAATGAAATCACATCCAAAAAGAAAAAAAAATGTAATAAGTTGGGGGAAGCAAGTTAGGAGAGGAAGATCTGTGGTATTCATGAAGTGGGGAGAGATGAAGATTCGCAGATCATCTATCTTCTCCACTTTCAGTAGTATTTCCAGGAGTGACAAGTGCAATTGGGGGCTGGAATAGAACAATGAAAACGGTTAGGAAGGTTAGGTGTAGATATGTGGGATCCACTGGAGATTGGGGTGAGAGGAGGAAGACCGTGGCAGAGCTGGGAATGGGATTTGGAGGAGCAAGAGGAGAGGTGAGGATCTACAGTTACCTGTTTCCCTGGCTTTAGTGACCCCTGTGTTTGCAGGGAGTACCTGACAGAGGTGGGGAGTTGGATAAAGCAACAAGTAGGGAGAGGGAGTTTAGGAGGGTCAGATCTGTGTGGTCCATTGGAGGTGGGAAAGAGGAAAGGGAGGCCTCAACAGTGGTCTGCTGCAGCTTTGGGCGGGAGACTAGGGAATTGGATTTGGATGGGAGGAGGGAAACATGAAGATCTAATGTTAGCCTACCTACTTCTCTGACCAGAGTGGTCTGTGGGTACACAGGTAGTGCTTATTTGGGTTAGGGTTGTGATGAAGCAGTAATTTTATATTTTATTAATCTATAAAATTGCATATTCATAGCAATATAGTATATTAAATGCGTATACATGTTGAAATAGTTATATTAAACACATTGATATATTCATCACTTCCTGTGCTTCCCTTTTTGCTATTAGAACTTTCGTTACCTACTTCCCTAAGTTTTAAGCATACAATAACTGTTAACTATTATCTCAATTCTGTCCATTAGATCTGCACTATCTATGTAACTTTTGACCAACATCTCTCTACTCATTCAGTTCTCAGTTTCTGGCTTCTATAAAGCTCCTGTTTTCTTCCACGTGCTCCATACATTAGTGAGACCATGATTTCATTTTGTATGTTCAAATATTTATGTCTTACAATTTTAGTCCTTAATCCATTATCAGTTTATTTTTGTAGATGGGAATGAAAGTCAAATGTGAAAACCTAATTTTCATAACCTTGTCTATTAAGGTGACTGTCCTCTCCTCACTGTGAATTTCAGTCACATTTGTATGGAATTATTTGAGGTTTATGGAAAGTTACACTGTTCATATCTCTACTTTGTGGCATTATGGCACTTGTATGCTTCATATGTCTATTTCCTTCTTTGTCAAGATTACATGGCTTTTCAGGGTGCTTTGAGATTCCATGTGTATTTAGGATTATTTTCTACAACTAAGAATAATAGAAATAGAGTTTTCAAACTGAAAATTTTATGTATATATTTGATATATTTTACTCATATACAACTCCAACTCCACCTGCAACTCCTCCCAGATCCCTCCATATTTCTCTAATGCACTAAACAATCTGACACCAGTTTGAAATTATTATTTATAAAAGGGTTATTTATTTATTTATTTATTTTCTTTTTACTGTTAAAAGAAAAATTTACACTTACTCCCCTTGTCCCAGGCCCTCCCGCTCCCCCACTACCCCACTGCCGTCCCCTTGCTTCTTTAAGATGGGGCAGGATACCCTGCCCTGTGGGAAGCCCAAGGCCCTCCCCCTTCATCAAAAGGGTTATTTATTTGAGGGGAAAAAACTTACAGAATGTCATCCTAGACAACAGCCCACTACACTACCAAGAAAGAAGTCTAGTCACTGGAACCAGAGTCTGAAGCAAGAGAGCAAGAGGAGGGCTGCCACTGCTTTTTAAAGCAAAAGAGACTATGCCCCAGTGGGCTGGTATCTCAAAGGCTATTGGCTGAAGGAGTGGAAGGAGCTCCCGTAGCACCTCCCCCTTTTGTTTAAGTAAGAGATTTCTAAACCTACTACAAAATTATATACAATAAGAACAAATATCCTATTCTAACTAGATTAAGTCTTGTATAATAAATAACTTGGCCAAGTCATAAGAAAAAGTAACTACATTTATTCAGTCTTCGACCTCATGGAATATCCAAGAAGGGAAATAATGTTACCTGAGTAAATAGGAAGTACTATCAAACAACTTCTAAATCATGCAGCAAATCACAGAGACAACTGGCTACCTGGGCAATCATCCAAAGTCACGTTTGCAACATTGAAGCAACTAACTTTGGCTAAGGCCTAGGATAATTGACAGATTATTTTTAAAGCAAGAATTTTTTCAAAACCCTCTTACTCTGTCTTGGCATGATTTGACAGTTCTGCTTATCCATTTCTCTATACTATATATTTTGTCAGTAGTTGAGGTATGGGCAGTTCATTGCCCAGAAGCTGGTTTTCCCAAGAAGAAGACAAACTCCAAGTGCAGTGTCTTTGGTGTTCAACAGTCTCTCAGGAATAGATCAGTGTTGTCAGAACAATTGTGTCTCACGACCACAGAACTCTAAGATAGATTAAATGCCATTTTCTACAATTCTTTGAAGAGATTGAAGATTATCCATTAATACAAAATATAAGTTCTATGTATCTAAAGAACCTGATTAGTCTAACTATAAATATGACAAACATAGATGACTATTGATCTACAATTCTTAATACCTATCCAACTTAAAGACTAAGACAATAAACAACTGTGCAATAATTGAGGACAATGACCTCCAAAAGAAAACAAAACAATATATAATTATCTTGATCAGAGGTAGAAATGTATACTGCAATTTGGTGTGTGAATATATATATATATGTATGTATGTATGTATGTATATGTATATGAATACATATATATATATACAGAAAAATGTTTTAAACACAGGTAGAAGCATGCATGCATACAATATTCAATATAATTTAACTTTGCAATAACTCACAAATACCAATCTATTGTCCCATCATTTAGTTTTCCTTTTTTTTCCAAAAAGATCCCTGAGCTTATAAAATTACTCCCGCAACCCTCACCTGTATACCAAGTATAATCAACCCCTATATGATGTCCCTAAGTCTGAGGACAAACTGTGCTGGGAGAGGAGATGTTGTCCTCTAGGATTGCTTGCACCTGTCATGGGGGCAACGTTCTTTCTAGGGGATCTTGTGAAAGTAAATGATGGCAAAACTGCAAATAGTCTCTGAGTCTTTTGTGGTGGTCTGGCCAGAATGTTGTAAAAGATGTGCACCATTTCAGCTAACCAAGTTGGAACTGTCTTGTGCAGCTGGTACCTGAAACAGGTCATGTAGTAGCATTATCAGTATCATGACATCATATCAACCAGGTGGAGTTGTTGTCATGGGGCCCCAATCTTCTTCCTGGAAATTTTGAATATCACTGCAGGAAAAACTCATTGTTCAATGTGGAAAACTTAAACATTATTTATATAGATGTATACAGACATATATAGTCAATGAAAGGCATGATAAAGACAAAAATAGATATGAAGAAAAGCAAAGATTCTCTCTAAATTAATTTTCCTTTCTGTCCCATATCTACATGAGACAGAAACTCCAGAAACTCTGGACTTTTCTCTTGACAACAGGCTTGGAATTAGAGAGGGACTGAGCCAGAGTCAAACTCCAAAACTAGCTCTATAAATTTAGAAATATAAATGTATATCTTAGATATTTAAATTTACAGAACCTATTCAGTTTTCTTGATAGTCCATATTGGGTAGTTATTTTTCCCAATGTCAGTAATCAAACATCCAGGGTCCTTTGAATTTTTCAAAGATGAGTGTTTTCCTGCAAGTATATTTCCTGCCCCCATACTATATATTTTTCTTACCACCTGTATGATTATCATCATTGTGAATGAGCTGTCATTACTCTTTTCCAAGAGGTTTCTCCTCTTCAAACCAAACCTTTATTAATTTTTATGGTACCCACAATTTTTCTTCTCCTGTGGAAACAAGAGCAAAACCCCTTCCCCAACATAGCATATCTCCTGGCTTCCATTGAGAAGTCAGCACATCCTTGAAATAAACTGGTTGATTTAGTTCAGCAGATTTTTCCATTATCCAATGTCATTCTGCTGCTGTTGTCCCTTTCTAAATGGCATTAAGAAAATTCAAAGTTAATAGGGCATTATGTAATCTATTTCTGGGGGCATTTTCTACCCCTTTCTGTTTGTTTAATATATCTTTTATTGTTCGATTTAGTCTTTCTATAACTGCTTGACCTGTAGGATTGTGAGATATATCTGTATCGTGTTTAATATTATAATAAGCAAAAACCGTTTCATTTTCCTAGAGACATAAACTGGAACATTATCTGTCTTTACTTGTGCAGGTATACCCATGATGGCCATTACCCCTAATAAATGTACAATTACTGAATCAACTTTTTCTGAGCTTAAAGCAGTTGCCCACTGAAAGCCTGAATAAGTGTCAATAGTATGATGTACATATTTTAACTTTCCAAATTCTGCAAAATGGAACACATCCATCTGCCAGATTTCATTCCTTTGAGTACCCTTTGGGTTAGTCCCTGAAGGTAGCAGTGTTTGGTTATATAAAGAGCAAGTAGGGCATCTCTTTATAATCTCCTTAGCTTGTTGCCATGTAATGGAAAACTCTTTCTTTAAACCTTTGCTATTCACATAATTTTTTATGAAATTCTGAGGCATGTAACACACTTCCAATCAATAATTGATCAGTTTCTGCATTCCCTTGTGTTAGAGGACCTGGAAGACACATATGGGATCAGATGTATGTTATGTACATAGGACAAAGCCTATTCCTGATTATGTCTTGTGTCTGGATACACAATGAAGTCAATTCTGTATCATCTGGTATACATTCAGGGGTTTCAATATACAAGATAACACTTTCTGCATATTGTGAATCCATAACTATATTAAGAGGCTCTTTAAAATCCCTTAGCACATAAGAATGGCATATAATTCTGCCTTCTGGACAGAATTATAAGGGCTTTGTTTTATCTTACTCAATTTGTCTAATTTGTAACTTGCCTTCCCTGATTTATTAGCATCAGTATAAAATGTACAGGCCCCAGTTATTGGAGCATCACATACAATTTGAGGAATAATCCAAGAAGTTCTCTTTATAAGGTTAAGTCTACCTCTTTTGGGATAGTTGCTATTAAGTTTTCCCAGATAATTAACACAAGCCCTTTGCCATGGTTAATTGTCTTCCCATACCTTTTTATTTCATCAGTAGTGAAAGGCACTATAATATCTGCTGGGTCTATACCTGCTAGTTGACGAAGTCTCAGTTTACCTTTTATAATTAATTCAGAGACCTTTTCTACATAAGGTTTTAATTTTTTACTTGGTCTTTGTGGTAAAAAAAGATCCATTCTAAAACAATGTCTTCTCTCTGCATTAAAATTCCTGTAGGAGAATTTCTGGAAGGCAATATGACTAGAATACAACTAAGATTTGGATTCACCCTATCCACATGTGCCTCCTGTAATTTTTCCTCAACCATCATCAGTTACTTTTCTGATTCAGCTGTTAATTCTATGGGACTATTCAAATCTTTGTCACCACCTAAGGTTTTGTTTAAATGAATTATTTGATCAGGTGTTATCCCAACAGCTGGTCATAGACTGGAAATGTCTCCTAACATTCTTTGAAAGTCATTAAGAGTCCGTAACCGGTCTCTCCTAATTTGTGCCTTTTGTGTGCTAATTTTCTGTAAACCTATTCTGTAACCTAGTTAATTAACAGAATCTCCTCTTTGAATCCTTTTAGGAGCAATTTGTAATCCCCATTTAGGAAAAACTATCTTCACTTCTCAAACATCCTTTCTAAAGTATCTATGTTTGAATCAGATAGCAAAATGTCATCCATGTCATGGCAAATTATAGACTTAGGGAATTGCTTACATATTATTTTCAATGGCTGACACATATTGACACAGGCTATTGAGCATTCCCTGTCGTAGGATAGTCCACTGGTATTTCCTAGTAGACTGAGAATTATTATAAGTAGGCACTGTGAAGGCAAATTTTTCTCTATCCTTTTCTTGTAAAGGTATAGTGAAGAAGCAATCTTTCAAATCAATAACTATAAGAGGCCATCCTTTGGGTAACAGAGAAGGCAGAGGAATTCCAGACTATAGAGGACCCATAGGCTGAATTACCTTGTTGACAGCCCTTAGATCTGTCACCATTCTCCATTTACCAGATTTCTTTTTTACAACAAACACAGGAGAATTCCAAGGGCTAATTGACTCCTCAATATGTCGAGCATCTAATTGCTCCTGTACCAACTGTTCTAAAGCCTGTAATTTATCTTCAGCTAGAGGCCACTGCTTAACCCATGTTGGCTTCTCAGCTAGCCATTTTAAAGGTAAGGATTTTGGTGCCTCTAAAGGTTTGTTAGCTGCTTTATGTTCTTGTACAGCCTGAATGGCTGGTGACCTTTGTGCGTAGTACTTTATTATATACTTCCCAGAATTCTGAGTTCTTGGGACTGCAGGAATGTTAATCTGGGTATTCCATTGCTGTAGCAGGTCATGGCCCCATAAATTTATTTCAATATCAGCTACATATGGCCTTAGCTTTCCTTTTTGACCTTCTAGCCCAATACAATTAACCCATCTCGTGCTTTGTTTAACTCGAGGTATGGTTCCAATTCCTAGTAATTGAACATCTGCCTCTTGAAGATGCCAATTTGGATGCCAAGATTCTGGAGTGATGATACTCACATCCACTTCTATGTCTATCAAGCCAACAATCACAATACCATTTATAAGTACTCTCAGCTTTGGTCTCTGATCATTTATAGAAGTGTGCCAAAATATACACTTCTTATTTCCTATTTGAATTTCTGACTTATCCTCCAAATTTAGGCCATTATTTAGAACTTTATGATCTTGTGAGATGCTTCATCTAATGATGTACACCAAAACCTGTGACTGCATCTTTCTGCATAAAGATTAAAGGAATTTGAGCTGGGCTGGCTCCTGAAACTCAATTGCTTTCTAAATCTTTAACTTGAGGTATAGCGTACATAGCTCATTAGGTTAAAGACATATGCCCTGGTTGTGTAGCATTTCCTTGTTTTAATTCACCAAAACTCCATATAAGGTAACATTATTATCAATCAGACTGTACAGTTTAGTGAGGAATCATCTTCAAAGACAATCCACAGGTAAATATGGCCAGGAGAATGGGATGTTTCTATGAGATAAGCATGCTACACCATGCCAGATACCAGAGAAAGATCACAGCATCAAACATGTAAAGATAGCAGAAGCAAAAACATTCCTAAGTCTTTGTTCTCAGAACTTTGCCTAACCAAGATTGACCCATCAGAGAGTTTTCTCCAGGTGGACTGACACCTTGAACTTCAGTTGCTACGTGCTGCCTCTAACTTGGTCACCATTGGCAAGTCTATGTTTTTATTGCTGTTAGGAGTTACTATGATCATGGCAACTCTTACAAAAGGAACATTTAATTGGGGTGGCTCACTTGCAGTTTCAGAGTTTCAGTCCATTATCATCATACTGATTTCCTGAGCATAAGAAACCTCAAAACCCACTCCCAGAGTGACACACTTTCCCCAACAAGACAATACCTACGCCAACAAAGACACACCTCCTAATAGTGCCACTCTCTATGAGATTATGGAGACCAAAATATTCAAGCTACCACACAGGTCTTATTTGCTTATGTGTTTCAGTTTCTGTTTTTATGGGATTTCTGTACATATGAATGTGAGTGCACAAATGTCTATATGTGTTTATCATGCTTTTTCTTTGGTAATTTTTTGGTTTTATTTCTTTATTCATTTTTTCTTATTCTGGTTTCTTTGCTATTATTTCAAATTATATATTTTAATATTTTCATATTATATATTTATTATGATATGTTTCATAATATATATTTATATATTAAAGACATTTTTAGATGTCTATTTGTATTCTAAGAGATAGAAAAAAGAATGTGGATTTGGATGAGTGAAAAGGTTGATAAGAGAACCATGATCAGAATATACTGGAAAAATCTATTTTCAATTAAAAAATGTCTCTGATACAGGAGACAATGTTCATGACTACAATTTAAGACAAGCAATCATTGTTAAAAACTTAAAAGCCTTTTATCTACAAGCAAAAATAATACAAGGAAACCTACTTTCCTCACTTTTATTCTACATGGTAACAAATCTTGGTCACAAAAAATTAAACAAGAGATGAATAAAAGGCACCCACAAAGAGAGAAACCCTCTAATGATGACAACATGAATAAATCTGGAGGACATATAAGGGAAATACCTCAGATGGAAAAAGAAAAAAGGTACATGTACCTACATATATGGAAAAGTTGAACAGAAAAATAGATTAGAAAGTTACCTGTTAGCAAAAAAGAATACTAAATTAAATTTGTACAAGTAAACAGTTGTATAGTATGGTCATAACAAGTTAATATCCATGAATGTATACATATTAGAGTATCATTTTTAAAATTAATAAATATGTGATATTTATTATTATTTTATTTACATCTATTTATTCACTTTCCTGTTTTGTCCTTGCTGGTCTCCTTCCATCTACCAAATATCCCATTTTCTGCTTTCATAGCATGTCTTCCTTCTAAATCCTTAACATCTCTTCAAATTTTGGTGTAGGAGGGTTCTTCTGTATTTTATGTTGCTTTCATTGGTTAATAAAGAAGCTGTCTTAGCATGTAGGATAGGTCAGACCTTAGGTGGGCAGAGTAGACAGAACAGTATGCTGGGAAGAAGACTGGCTCAGAGAGAGCCACCATGAAGCCGCCAGGGTCAGACATGCTGAATCTTCCTGGTAAGCTCACTACCTCATGGTGACTTACAGACTATTAAAAATGGGTTGAAGCCAGGCGGTGGTGATGCATGCCTTTAATCCCAGCACTCAGGAGGCAGAGGCAGGAGGATCTCTGTGAGTTCAAGACCAGCCTGGTCTACAAGAACTAGTTCCAGGACTGACTCCAAAGCTGCAGAGAAACCCTGTCTCGAATAAAAAAACAAAAAACAAAAAACAAAAAAACAAAAAACTGGGTTGAAATAACATGTGAGAGTTAACCAAGAAAAGGCTAGAGGTAATGGGCCATGCAGTATTTAAATTAATATAATTTTTGTGTGGTTATTTCAAATGTAAGCTAGCCCAGGAGCCGGGAGCCAGGTGGGACGGCCAAATAAAAGGCCCATGCTCCTCTCAGGTGCTGGGAACACAGTCCGCCCACACCGGGAGCCTGGTGGGACACAGCTCACACCTATAACTACAGAATTTCCTGGTCTCTTTTCTTGTTTCATGAGCTACCTACATACACACACATACACACAAACACACACACATTTCTACTCATATGTACAAACAATAAATCTAGGCTCAATATATGACACTGAGACAAAAATGCAGCATTTGTCTTTAGGTTTAGCATAATGATTTGCATAATGTATACAAAACAACATATTACAGAAGAGAAGCAAATATAGATTTGTCAATTTCAAGTTTTTGAAATTGTGGAAAATGAAAAAAAAAGGTCAGAAGTAGTTCACAATTTTTATGTTAGTCACCTTAAATGTTTGTAAAAAAAATCAACACAAATAATAAATAAAAATGAATGGGAGGGAAGGATAAAATTCACTAACTAAAGAAGTTTGCTCTTTGAAAAAGCTAGATGATTTGATACACTATAGTATATTTATAGTGTGCTATACTATAAAAATGTGAACCAATCCTTCTATCATAACATAAATTAGGTTGGCACAATAACATTGATCAAATGATGCCAGAGGTTATTAGTAATCAATTTCATGTGTACAGGCACAGTATGATTTGAACAGAAATGAGTCAGATCTGAAGACACACACCTGTGGTGCAATAACTTAGGCAGCTGAGGCAGGCAGATTACAAACTTCAAGCCAGCCTGGACAACACAGACAGAGACTGAATGAGAGGGAGAAGGAAGGAGGAAAGAGGGTGGGAAAGGACAAAATGGGAGAGATAGGAAGAGGGGGGCAGGCGAAATGAAAATAAGAGCATACAGGGTGTTGTACATGGGGGAGAGGTGCAGGTTGTGTTCCCAGTGTCTAGCTCCCAGCCCCCAGC
>JAQHUG010000329.1:1748593-1768074 GCA_028555095.1 Dicrostonyx torquatus | reverse complement strand
GTCTGGCTCACTTCCTTCTCTCTTCCCAGAACTTCCTTTCTGTCTACTCCGCCCACCTAAGGGCTGACCTATCTTACAAGCCAGGCAGAGTCTTTATTTAACCAATCAAAGCACAGAAATACAGAAGACCCTCCTACTCCAACAGGGGACACTATGCAGTCTAATGTTGGTGACTTTTTCCACTATATTTTACATAAATTAGGAGAAGAGTTTGGCAGTATATATTGATTTGAAGCAAACCAATTGATTTGAAACATGTCAGAACCTAATATTGTAACAATTAATTACACCTGACTGTGGAGAAACTTAGATTCACTAGAAAAGGGAGAAATGCATTTTGCACTCTGCTCACACCTTTACCAGAATGGACAGGTATTCACTTAACAAAACAAAGCCAACACCATTAAAATGAGTTAACTAGAGCTATTTATTAACAGGAATAAAATTCAAGAACATAATTTTGATTTACAAATTCAATGCATGACACTTATACTCACAAAATTTACAAAATAATAAACTCAATATTCATATATATATATATATAATATATATATGGGTGTATACACATATATGTGGTGATCTATAAACTAATAGGCTCTGAGAATACAGAGCAAACTCATGATGCCAATAGTATTGTTCTTACTGAAATATGATAAGGTCATTCTTTTAAGAGTAGTTATGTTACCTATATGATATCTTGAAAAATGTGAAATACATCTAAAACAGAAAGAATAAATATTTTGTGTCTTTTAAGTGGATGCATCATTTTATGTAGTTGTCAGTATTTTATAACTTCTCTAAATCAGAAAGTGGAATGAATGATGATGAGAGCAAGTTGAAATAAGGCTGAAACAGGTGGGGAAAGCCCCCAGGCTGGACTATGTTTATGAGTACGATTCAGAAAAATAGAAACCAACCTCACAATGGGGATTCTAGGGAGACTCTTGCCTCTGTACAAACTGTGAAGACTATCAGTGTTTGCTCTCAGGTAAGAACAGAAGGAAATGTTTACAGAAACCTGAAGTTGAAACCCTACAGGGGATTTCTACAAATTTAGCATGCATCAAAGTCATCTGAAATGGTTGAAAAAACACTCTGAGCCTTGCTTGGGAACCTGTGAGAAATATATTTTCTATAAGGCAAGTTCTTGCTATATCCCAGGCTGCCTTGTACCTATGTAAATCAGGAAAACTTTGAACTCATGGCAATTCTCTTGTCCCAACAAGCTAGAGTTAAAGTGTGTGTGCCAGCACAACCACCAAATTCTACTGCAAATGATTTACCATTTTGAACAGCATTAATAACAATTATGATTAGTGGGACTAATTCAAAATACCAATATTAGAAAATAAAAGAAAAACAATAATGTACAAGATCTCTTTTGGTCTCCATTGGTGCCAGGCACATGTGCACAGATATACATGCAGGCAAAAACCCCATACACATACAATAAAGAATAAAATTTTTAAAAAATGAGCCAAGTACTTTGAATTGATACCCTAACTAAAAGGAGGCAGATAACACTTTTCTCAATTGAGGACTGTCCAGAGATAAGTTCTTACTAGGAGGTCAAAGAAAGAATTGCCTGAAGGTCATCTTGATAAGGTGTGATAAATGTATCTTCAGTCCAACCATTAGCAAAACAGGAAGCAAAGCACAACAAAAGAATATTCTATAGTACCTCACAAGGACTTTGTTAAATTGTTAGTGTCCATAGAAAAACAATGTGTTAAAGCAAATTGACTGTATAATAGTATTATACAATGAGAATGGGATAAAAAAGTACCCACAGTTTAATAAAATTATGATAATGGTTCATTAATTTTGGCAAATGTGTTGAACTGATATGAGATAGTAAAACAGGCAAGGCTTGGTGTGAGCTTTATCAGTTTGTACTTTTTTCATCTTTTGGGTAAATTTCAGTTATCCTAAAATTAACAGTTCATCAGAAAATAAGAGTTTTGAGTTTAATTCTCAGTTTTCTCACTATTTTTAGGGCCTAATTGCAAGGTTTTGTGGAGAATGAACAATTTCTACACATGAGCTTATTTTGTTTAGAAATTTGCTCACTAATGTTTCAATTAAAGAACAGCAGTTGCTTCCCCAAGCTGAATTGTTCAGAACCCACAGAGCCTAAAATAGATACAGGGGGTTGTGCATGTTATGATGGTGGAGTCTAAAAACAACATGGATTCTGCCTGAAAGGCAATGTAGAATGCTCTTTTATGTATTGTAGAAAATGCTAGACAGAAGTTATTCACTTGGTGGCCACTCTTGAATTAATGCTGAATTACAAATAATCTCAATATTTCAAGTGTATGGATTCACTGGGTCTCAGCATCCTACATGATGTACTAGAAGTTGAAAGTATGATTCAAGTAAAAAAATGTTGGGCAGAAATGACTCTGCACACAAAAAAAATTACTAATCAAACTGAATTTGCCTTCTTAAAATAGGAATCAAACAGAGGAAAAGATAGAAATTCTATTCAAGTTTCACAGATGAATTCTTAAGATATTATGCATTTCTTTCTTGGCAACTGTGATGACTTCTTGAGGGAAGTGTATAAGTGCTCACAATAATTTGACCAGAGGAGCCTTTAACTTCAATTTCATTTAATGTATATACCCTGTAATAGCCCAGAACTGGATCAGAAAGACACCAAGGGATGGACTTCCTTCATTGACTTCTACAAGCTTTTCCTGAGGACTTCTCTGAGATAACCTTCATTCACAATTACAGTAGCAATGGTTGCAAAAAGAGGCAGTAAAGAGAGTTGAAGGAAGAAATGAAAATGAAGAGATCCCTTGAAGTTGCTCAAAGCGGAGCCCAATTTAGCACAAGATTCAGAGCTGTTCTTAATTTAGATCTCCTTTACTGTAATCTGCTGGAAGTTTGGCTCCCTACTTAAAGTTCACCAGGAATACATTAAGCTTTCTAGCAAACAAAGTTGCTGTTTTCTTTACATTGTGTTGGTGATGGGGATCTTAGCAGAGAAAGTAGGGAGTATAAAGTGAAAAGTTTCTGGAAATTCAACCTTGTAGTGTTGCTGAAAAAAATGAAGTCTAGGACTAAGAAACGGAAGTCCTTACCTCTGCATTCCAGCATCTTTGGTATAGGAAGGTACTTTGCACACAATCAAGAGAGAAACATAAACATCAAGCCAGCAACAAACCCTTTATCTACAGTGGCGTAACATCTAAAATATATGCTATGACAATGGTGGCTCAGGCTTGTTGGAATATCCAACTGATAACTGGTTTTGATAAGGCCCACTCCATGAGATAGAACCCACACCTGACACTACTTCGGTGGCCAAGAAGCTGAGAGCAGATATCATAGGGACCTGGAGTAAAAATAAATATTGTCGTTCTACTAAGCAGTCATTCTCAACCTGTGGGTTGTGACCCTTTTGGCAAACCTCTAGCTACAAAAATTTACATTATATATCATAACAAGTTATATAGCAAAATAACAGTTTTGAAGTAGCAACAAAAATAATTTAATGGTTGCGGGTCACCATAACATGAACTGTATTAAAGGTTTATATCATCAGGAAGGTTGAGAACCACTGTGCTAAAGAAACATAGCAATAAAATGACTCCTAATGACATTTAGCTATACTCATAGATCACTTCCTAGTTTAACCATCAGAGCAGAAATTTAGAGAACCTCACAAGACATTATGCAAAGAATTAGTGACATTGGAATACCCAGTCCTATTGCCATGTCTTCACCAAATCCCTACCCTCAGAGCTCAGCAAATATCTTAGAAGAGGAGATAAAAAAAAGTGTAAGAGCCATAAGGATGAGGGCACCAAGAAAACAAGGTCCTCTTGTCATTGGAATGCTCTTTGGGCCACCAACCAGCTCCCAAATAAATACCCAGAGACATATTAATTATGAATACTCTGCCTTAGCATAGGCTTGTCCCACTAGCTCTTTTAACTTAATTTAACCTGTTATTATTCATCTATGGTTTTCCTTGGGGCTTTTCACCTTTCTTTCATTCTGTATGTTTACTTTCTTGCTTCCTACATATCTTTCTGTCTGGTCCCTGGTATCTCCCTGGCATGTTTTTTTTTTCTTTTTTTCCCAAGCCTAAATTCCTCCTCCCACTTACCCTACCTGACAAGAACTCCTTCCCATACCTCCTCCCTCGATATTGGCCATTCAGCTTTTTATTTGACCCATCAGGTGCCTTCGGCAGTCAAGATAAAACAGTGACACATAATTAAACAAATGCAACACACCTTTACATAGTTAAATAAATGAAACACATCTTTGCACAGTTAATATTCTGCAGCACCCTCTAAATCGACATGAGAAAGCTCATATGAACTCACAGACACTGAAACAGCAAGCACAGGCTTGCATGGGACTGCACCAGATCCTCTGTGTTTATAGTCTGGCCTTTAGTTTAGCATTCTTATAGAACTCCTGAATGTGTGAACATGTGGGTCTCTGACTCTTGTGCATTTTCTTGGGCTCTTTGTTTTCTGTTGTTATGTCTTGTCCAACTTTGATGTGACAGATTTTTTTCATCTTATTACATTTTATTGTGCTTTATTGTTGAATGAATGAATGAATGAATGAAAATCAAATCCACTAATTTAACTAGAGGTTAACAATAGATATGTCAGTTTTCTCCAATAGAGGGACACTGGGGATATCAACCACTCCAGGGCAGGTCTCATGTTCAGTAGTAGTTGATTAACAAATAATGGACTGTACACACTCAAAAAAAAGAAACTGAAGTTCATATATTTTAAGATTTGTATTTGTGTATATACATGTATGTGCATGTGTGTGAGCATACACATAAATACATACCTTGTACTGGCGGGGGTAGTGCCCTCAGAGACCAGAAGAGGTCATACATCTGCTGGACTTTGAGTTACAGGCAATTGTGAATCACGTGATGTGAGTTCTTGGAACTGTTCTCAGGTGTGGGAAGGAGCAATAAGGATTTTAGATCAATCTCTTCACAAGAATATTTTTTTTGGTAAGACCATTAAAATAAATAATATGATTGATTCTCATGGCTTATTTAATGATATTTAATTTCAAAATGTGTAAAGATTTTGAGATGTTTTAGTTTTTTCCACTTTTAAATATTCAGTATATATGTTTGCAAATTCTTATTTGTTTCTAGAAGGTGAAGGTGGGAGCAGGGGAAAAGGAAGGTCCAAATTTAGTCCATTCTCACTAAGTAATTATAAGATACATTAAGGATTCATGAGCTTAATTAACAAAAGTCCATGAATGCACTTACTGCTATGAATTAAAGAGTGTTTAATAAATATTTTGAGAAACAAGTACCTTTTAGAGTAATGTTACCATGGTTACTATGAAATGAGCTTACTTTTTAACTTGTTTTCAGGAATCTTACTGGAGTATCTGTGTGAACTAAAACAGGTGCCCACTAAACACATGTTATAAGTCAAGAGCACTGTTGAAGAATGTTGATGTCAATATAAAATGCATAAACCTAAAACTTTTATTTCATCTTTCCCTAACTACCAAATGTTTGGTTCATTAATAAATAGGATTATAAATTTGTTGGGTATAGGCTGACACTTGCTACTAGGCATGATATGTCGAGTTTGTCCCATGGAACACAGATTGTGGAGAGAAAAGAACAAATCCTACAATTTCTCCTATGACCTTCATAAATGCACTATCCTCTGCCCTGCCTTACCTCCATAAAGTCAAAACTTGTACTAGTCTAAATATTTTTACATTTATTTCATTTTATGTATAGGAATATTTGGCCTGCATGTATGTCTGTGTACCATGTGTTCACATGGTATTCATGGAGGCCAAAAGAAAGCAACTGATTTCCTGTGTCTGTAGCTGATGACTGTGGAGTAACCAGTGTTCTTAAACACTGAGCAATCTCCTCAGGCCCTACTTAAACCTACTTAAACCTCTTCTGGAAGATTTTCTCCACACTATTTCTTTATTAAATAATATTATAGATATGTATAATTGCTGATTTTAATTCAGTTCTGTATAGATTATTTTACCATGGCTGCATTGTTTCTTTGTCTACAAACACTTGCTCTATATGTGAAAGTTAAATCATTTATCAACAGCGTACTTGTTTATGGTGTGTACTGAAAACACTACTTTCAAACGAGTTAATCCATACTTCTTCAGGGAGTACACTACCAACTAGAATATAGTTTTTCAACAGAGTCCCACTTAGCCTTACAGTCTCTATGGCTATCTGTCTTAGTTAGGGTCTCTACTGCTGTAAAGAAAGAGACACCATGGTCAGGGCAACTCTTATGAAAGAAAATATTTAATTGAGGAGGCAGCTTATGGTTCAATTTCAGTCCATTATCATCATGGCAAGGAGCATGGCAGCATACATGCTGACACAGTGCTGGAGAAGTAGCTGAGAGCATTGTATCTTAGAGGCAACAGGAAGCCGAATGTATATCACCCTGAGCAAGAGAAGCATATATGAGACCTCAAAACCCACCTTTACAGTGACACACCTCCTCCAACAAGGCCAGACCTACTCCAACAAAGCCACACTTCACAACAAGGCCACTCTCTTTTGGGATCATTCTTTCAAACCACTATGTCATCTCATATAAGAACTATACAGTAGGAGTGCACTCTCAGAGTCTACATTATATCTTAAGCCTTAGAGAGTTTTGATGAAAACATAGTGCCACAGATTCACAATATAGTGGCAGAGAATAGTTCTAGTACCCTAACATATCACATACGTATCCTCGGCCCAGGCCACTTTCCTCCTCAAGACCTTAGAAACAACCTGGCTGCTCTGCTTATTGTCTCTTCCATTTTTATTTTTCCAGAATATTCCATAAATGAAATTACACAATACGTCGTCTGGATTCTCTAAATTAGTAACATGGACTAAAGCTCTATCCATTTGTCTAGAACCTGACGAGGATTTTATTCTTCCCACTGTAAACCAAGACTTCCCGTTTATTCATGGCTACCCAGACCTGAATAATTACATAAAAACTATATTAATTACAGCACTGTTTGGCTGATGACTCGGGTATATTTACCTCCCACATCATCCCACAATAAATAATCCTCATACATTGGTAAGATATAATGCAGAAATCACATGTGCATTTTGCCTAGGTCATTCCACTCCCCCAAGTAGTAATATCTTTCTGAATTATAGTACAATATCTCAACAATATGCTGACCCTGATATAGGGAAGATAATGAACATGTCCCAGAACATAATTATTCTTCATATTACTATTTATATCCAAATTTACATTTGTCTTGGTTCCATTTAGCATCTAAAATGATTCATCTATAGTTCTATAATCTTGTTTAAATGATATTACATAAATGGAGTTATACCATATATAGAACTTTGGATTTTTCTTTTCAATTTATCATAAATTTCTACGTGCTAAATGCATTAATAAAGTACTCCTTATAATTGCTGAATAGTATCCTGTGATCTAGATGTGTCAATAAATTAAGAGTAAAGTTGTGCTTATTGAGACACTTCAATTAGAGGGGTGGTCTTAAACTTATTTCTAACCCCTCAAAGTTATGTTTTCTCCTTTAAGTGTATCCTACTGAGTCCACTTAGTGTTGCTGTTATGTATATGTGTTTAAGGCTTATTCACTTCATCAAATATGGTCATTACCACTCTATTCAAAATAGATAAGAAATGGGAACAACATAAATATCCTTTAACCAATGGACGGATAATGAAAATGTTATACATTTATACAGTGGACTACTATTCATCTTTAATAAAAATGAAATCATGATTTTTCAGGTAAATTGATGGAATTGGGAAATATACTGAGTGAGGTAATACAGACCCAGAAAGACAAATGTTTCATTTTCTATCTTACTTATGGATCTTAATTCTGAATCTGTGAGCCTGAGTATAATGGAAAGTAAATGCAGAAGCCAGAAAAATGGAACGTGACCACAGAGGGAGGGTAAAAGGGATTCTAGAGAGGGGCAATAGCAGTACATGCACAGTACTAAGAAGGAGGAAAGGGGAAAACAAATCTTAAAGGCATCAGCTGAAGAGCAGAGAGAGAGGAAAGAAAACAGAAAATCAAGAAAAGAGAAGTAAACAATACTAAAGATGCTCAGAAAGCCATATAAGAATGATATAGATATGAATTGGGATGAACAAGCAGCTCCTTCTTCCTACATAAGAACACTATTTTACAATCTTACTTAAATGCACAGAACTCATTTGTGTATATATAATATATGTTTTTAATGCAGTTACATGAGGTGATAATGATTTCTTTCAGACCCATAAACTATCCAACAAAAACCCTGTACTTCAAACTTGTAGTAGAAAAACTTCCTCCAAATTTGTTTGGCAGGGGGATCCAAGAGACTCACAAAACAATATAGGATAATATAATGGATTATCTTCTATAACTTGAAAGTTAAAACACTCTTACTGAAGACACCACACATTCCAGACAGATGGTTTGGAGAAATTCGGAGGGAACTGAAGTAGAAGCCTTGTCCCTGGAAACTAGTTTTCTTAACACTGGAAGGTGCTATGCCAAGGAAAAGCAATCAGTAGTGCTACACTGCTTTAAAGTCTCTAAATCACAGCAACTAGTAGCCTAAACAAGATAGGGTACAATGGTGGCACTTTGGTCTTGGGGAAAACATACAGACATATAACTAAGGCCCAGTGAATAGGAGGGAATTCATGGCAGGTAGATCATAGAGGAGAATCTACCCCTGACATTTTCCTAAACCAATAAAATTTCTAATGGCATTTTAAATACTTCCACTTACAGGTGCATGTAGCTCACAAATGGAAAATACGACAAAGACCCATAACTTATCAAAATGAAGATAATGATTATGGGGTATCCTGAACCAATTAGTAAATATACAATGGGATGCCTGAACAAACCTTGGTCTCATGGGAATATTAAGGAAGACTGTAAGTGACAGAAACCAAGGACATATGCTACTAGATAGTGTCTTCTAGACATAGCAAGAATGCTGTACCCAAAAATATCTCTTGTCTAAACAAGACCCAAATAATGGTAACACCATTCTGAACTAGTGTGTGCATGTAATGGTATACAGGTGGGGGAGGATGACACTCTTGTCTTCAGGGACAAGCCCACTTATAGGTTATAAAAATCTCAGGTGTTTAAAACTTCATTCATGACTCTTTTTTCTAATCAAAGTGCCATTCCCATTGAACAATATATACTATTGTGGTTATTTTCCCTTCTTTTTGTCTTCTTTGGATTTTTATTTTACCTTTTCTAATTTCTCAAGGATGAGCTTACAGTACATACATTATTCCCTCATCCACTGTTGCCATGCTATTAAACAACATAAAGGAGAAAGAGTAAAAGTACCCAATAGAAAAGTGCGATGGGACTGGCTTTCTGCTTACCAGTATAAGAAAACAAAAGACCAGCTAAGGTGTTCAATAAGAAAATTATGTGCTGTTAACATAACAGCAACTTGACTATTGCCTTTTTTCACTGAAGATAAATCTATTTATTCAGTAGTAATCATTGTATCTATAAAATATTTAGATAAAGAATAGTGCACTTTTTGCATATGACTGGCACTGCTGTATCTGCCATTAAAATGTTTGTAGAACTGATAATAAATTAAATTTTGCCCTGAATATTCTTCAACAGATTTAATGAAACAGTGTTTCATAATGTAACATTGTAATTTAAATGTCAAAATTAGGTTTACGAATACATTTTCTTTCCTTCTGCCCTGCATCTGCTCCTAGAATGCAATTAAATAATTGTGGCCAATTAAAGACCATTTTTCTATTTGTTTCTTAAAAGTCCCTAATAAGTGTTGGTATAAAAGGATGGGAGGGATAATTGCTCTAATAGTTGGCTTCCAGGAAACTAAAAGCTGCAAGACTCATTATTAGGTAATTTCCTCCAAATAATGTGGTTATGACTGACAGTATATGGAAAGTTATAAACTACCTAAGCAAGGGATGGGAAATATCAAGGAACATTGCTAGCTCTCAAATCCTTGTAACAAAGAGCGTTTTACACTATTTATAAACTAGGGCATCTTTTTAAGAGATAAATGAGTATGGATGATTCATGACACCCTGATAAAGATATCCAGTTCAGAGACATCACTGCAAGAATGGGAAGAGGTAAGCATAAGAAATATAGAACTCATATCCTCAACCAAAAGAACTTGACTGTGCTATTAGGTGATGAGTGGAGTATTGGCTCTGGGCCCTGTTTAAGGAGAAAGATTTGCAGCCCTGACACTAATGAAGATGAGAATAAGTATATATGAAAATAAATGAGGGGCGAAATCAGAGTGGTAAAAATTTTGCCAGAGAATGGGAAGCATCAGAAGGGAATTATAAAATCTGGATGACACACACAGAAAAAAGACCATGGGCAAGGGAAGTAGCTACAGAATAGTTGACATTTATTGAATAAAAAAAATTGCTTAAGATGCACAATGTCATCTGCTCTTGAATGTAATTTTGTAACAAAGGATTTAACACTGACATAATAATCACACATACTCACAGGCTAAGCGTAAGATTTTAAGACATGTATGTACACAAAGTGCAATGACAAAATAAAACTGATCAACATAATATTTCCACCGCAAATATTTATCTTTTCATTGTGATGAAATCCCAAAAAATTCTCTCTACTAGCATAGCACTTCTAAAATACATTTTAAAAAATTATCAACTATCATTACCGTAGTACAGAATAGAACAGTATAAAGTAATATACTTTTCTAAGTCTATGTTAGCAGGCAAAAACGCAATATTCTTTGTCTCCCTTTCCTACTAATTAAGGATTCTGGTATCAAATATTATGTTTTTTTCTGTCTGAGCAACATTACTATATCCCATGGACAGAACATCCTATATTATTGTCTATATTTTACAAACCCTCCAGCAGTTAAAGCAATCAAAACAGATTTCATTGAAGACCTATTGTAATACAGGACAAGAGACCTCAGTGTGGAAGCTGGGCTCAATTCTGAACACAGCAAGGCAGGTAAAGATTTTTAGGAGAGCATCAGAATGACTGCCAAATTGACTCAAACGAAATCAATCTTAGAACGGTTCTTACTAGGTTAAGTTAAAAGAAGACAAGTCTGAATGATCTTTCTGACATCCAGATGCAGGAAAGTACACATCTGATCAGGTACATGGTAGAGACTCCATAGACATAAAGGACAAGAATATTCTACTGTAAAATAATTATGACACAATGACCAGACTATTCTATCCCAAAACATATTTCCTTTTGCTGCAATAATTAGTTTGATCTGAAACTCTAAATATGGTTGAAACTCTAAAATCAAGCATAGGACCTAGCCCTTAGTAGAAGAAATTAAAATCTCTATAGGAATACTGCAGTCAAAAGGTCTATGTCACACTTTTCAACAAGATGAGGAAGCCGAGTCCAAATCACTGTAGACTCTTAGCAAAGGAGAAGGCACTTTGCATGACACAATTTATCCTGTTTGCCTGGCTGTCTTTATTACTACCCTCCACAAGACCTTTCTTCTTTTTAATTGAAGATTGTGATCCAGGCATTTCTTCAAGGTTGGTAAAAAATACACATGGGGGAATATATTATTGTTTGTCTCTTGCTAAGCTATGATTTGTTATAATTGTCTGTACCAATTAAGAAAATTATGAAAGACAGAGAAAAAATGTTTTTCTTCCCCTTGAATAACTTCATAAGATTCCTGCTAGAATTATTCCAGGCAAGATAAAGACATGGCTTAAGGAAAAGGCCTAGAATAAAATATGCTTCATGGATCCTTTCTAGTACCTACTCTAAATACAATCTTTCTATGTGGCCATCACTCATCCAAAACTTACTATGTAGACCAGGCTGAACTTAAATTCTGCCTCAAGGTATGCAGCTCCACGCCCAGCTTGCCCTGCTGAAGGAAAGCCATAAAGCAACAACTAAATCCCAGCTCTATTTCTTAGATAAATTTACTTCTGATCCCCAGAATAAGAAGTTTCTGTCAGTGTGAGCAGAAAACGTACTTGGAGGAACTAATGAATGCCTTGGTTCCTAAACTTCACTCCACCAAAATCATGTGCCAGAATTTTAAAAGTCTCAAATTTAAGGTCATAATGCCCAGAAACATCAAACCATTTTGTCCAGTATCTATAGGTGTGGTTGCAATGGAAAGCAAAGCTTGGGTTGTGGTAAACTAATGAGGAACTTAAAGACAAGAGGAAGCACATACCTACATTGTTAATTTTAAATTACCACACAAACTAATGCATTTCACCCTCTGTTCTCTTCTCAACTGAGCATAAGAACTCATTCCCCCCTCCCATAGACTCATTATTATTTTATCAGAGAGAAAGAGGCAGGGGAGAAATAGATTAGAATGTAGGATATCCATTTGCCTTTCTGGCTCTCACTTATTTTGCTTAACATAATGATGTCTAGTTGCCTCCATTTTCCTGAAATTTTCATGATTTAATTATTATTGATGGCTGAATCGAATTTCATTGTGTATATACAGCACATATTTTTGAATGACATGTAGGTTGGTTCCATTTTATAGTTGTGACTAAAGAAACGTTTGTTTGGATGAAGAAACAAGGAGGAGAGAATACCTTGAATACATGTCCAGTAATGGTATAGTAAAGTCATATGGTTACTCTATTTTTGCTGCATGAGAACCTGCATACTAAATTTCATGGTGGCTGCTTCTAATTACACTTCAACCAATAATGAATAAGGGTGCTCCTTTCTCTACAAGACCTTCTGCATTTGCTATTATTCATATATCTTAATGAGAGCAGCTCTCATTGTATTTGGGTTCTTTCCCTCTTGCAGTAGGGAAGGTAGACACTGACTTTCAGAGACACGGCTTCCAGGCCCATGAGAAAATATTCCTAAGTTATGAAGATGGTCAGAATTTGAGTAACAATAAAGATGTACACACATTTTTTTAAAGATGAGAGATAAAGATAAGGGAAGAAAAGCCCATTTTATTACAGTAAGTAAAATTAAGTCTCTTACTCTGAATTCATATCTAACCTCAGGAGAAATCATAATTAAAAAGAACTTTCTTTTCTTTCCCTAGCAGAAAAGGTAAAAATAAAATGCAAGCAAAGAGCAAAAGCCCTGCAGGAATGGAGAGTTGTATATGCAAAAGACAAGAAGCATTCAAGGAGGACCTTTCTAGAGAGTGAGAGAAGTGTTGGCATCAAGGAAAGTTTTCCCATTTTTAACTCTACTCCATGAAGGGTCCATAATTGGAATCTTTTGAATAAGCTATAAGTATACAATAATAAAAGGAAAGAACCTGGACTTGCACAAACATGGGAGCCTCACAAGACATACTAGCCAAAGTGGTATGAGCTTTTTGACATTTTCTTCCAGGCATGCATGGTCCTAGTCGACTTTTTAATCACATTTCCGAAATACTAGAGTTCTTATAAACCAATGATGTATAGCAACTCTATACCGAGGAAATATATTGAAACCACTTTTAAAACAATATGAGCTAGTACTTAGTTCATGTTTGTGTCACAGTTCAGTAATTCTCATAAAATTTTGAAATTCTCATTATTATTGTATCTGGTGTAGTGATCTTTGATGTACGCAGGAGCCAGGCGTGGTGGCATACATCTTTAATCCTAGCAGTCGGGAGGCAGAGGCAGATGGATCTCTATGAGTTCAAGGCCAGCCTGGTTTATAAGAGCTCATTCCAGGACAGGCTCCAAAGCAACACAGAGAAACCCTGTCTCTAAAAACAGAGAAAAAAAGAAAAGAAAATGAACAGATTGTTAAAATATATGTAGGACAGTTTAGTGGTCTGGACAGAGCCACAACATTCTCTTAAGCCAGAAACAGGCTACAACAAGATACTAAGCATTCTCAGGTCTATGATAGGGAGTAATCTTCAAAAGATGAGTCTGAAGCTAGGAAAGGGTGATTCTTGAAGTGTTAAGAAAAAACATCTTTCTCCAGAACACAAAAATGAAGGGTGAAGCCACACAAACGCTGTTGAGGGAGCTGCAGCAACACATGTCATCTGTATAGTTTAGATGAAGGTAGTTACACTGGATCACAGGTCTTTAATGTAGATTAACCTAACATTACTACTGGAGGAGGAGGTCATCTAAGAGTTAAACCTAGAGAGAACTCAAGGCTTAGTTAGATTCAAAGTTTAGAAGGATAATCCAATTCTCTTGTCCAGGACCAAATGCAGATATTGACTACAACACATATTCATTTACCCTTGTGAAAAATACTACTGCCTTTAAGAATTATCCTAGGCGAGTAAGTGGTGGCACAGATCTTGAATCTTGGTACTCAGGAGGCAGAAGCAGGCAGTTCTCGGAATTCAAGACCAGCTTGGTCTATAAAGTGAGTTCTAGAACAGCCAGGGCTACACAGAGAAACACTGTCTTGAACAATGAAGAAAGAAGAAGAAGGAGGAGGAGAAGGAGAAGTATACTAAATCTGTGCTATGCATGGTGGCATGCACATGATGCAGAGGCATGTGGACATCTGTGGTTTTGAAGCTACCCTGGTCTGCATAGTGAGTTCCAGAACAGCCAGGGTTACAAAGAAAGATCCTGTCTAAGAAAAAATCCTAAACAAAAGAGAATTATACAAAATCTGCTCTGTCTGTGCTCTGTAAAAGGAAAAAACAAAGTCTGAATGACAGATCTGTTTACATTAGAATTTACTAAAACTTTAAGTGTCTTATTGAAATATGTTGCACAATTTAAAAAAGGGATTTTTGAAAATATTACTGCTTTATGGCACTATACCCAAGAGTTCTGGCATGTAAATGTGATGAATCTTGATTATATGGCTGCTAAAAGAATATACATTCCACATCAAGTAGTAATTTCATCTTTCAAGTCAAATTATCTCAGAAATAAGCTTCATAAAGTTATAGATCCCATAGATAGTAATCCCTCTGAAAGATGTGAGCAAAGTAAATTTAAAAACTACTTGAAATAATTTATCATTAAAAATACACATGATTCATAGGAAAATATCAAAACCTTAGGGGACTGGAAAGATAGTTCAGTACTTAAGAACATTGGCTGCTCTTGCAGAAGACCTGGGTTCAATAACCAGTACCCACATGACAGTTCACAACCATCTCTAACTACAGTTTCAGGGGATCTGACACTCCCTTCTGTCTTCTGTATGTTCATGAAATGTATACACACAAGCAAAACACTTATGAATTTAAATTAATAATAAAACATCAACAGTAACCAAAGTTTGAAAGACTTTAATTCCAATGCACACAGACAAATTTCAAGGGATTTAAGATTTCACTTAAGGACTTCAATCCTGGTCATCTAGCAGTCATTAAAAGCCTCTATCTGCAGAAGGATGATCGTCTAAAATCTCTATGAAGCATCAGCAATTTTAGCAATAAAATGTTTTACTTCAGGTGGGTACATTGTTTTCAAGACATAATTAATGCCATTTCACACGTGATACTCTGCAGAATGCTAATAATACAGCTTTTCTATGCTTTGGATCAACAAAGAATTCATATGACTTGCCCTATTGAGATAGTTCCTTAATTTGCCACTTGGGAACATAACATACAATCTCTCTAAGATATATTTGTGTTAGTTGTAGCCGCAAAAATAGGAGGAGCTAGGGCTCATAGCTCCTGTATGGGGTTATGGAAAGGGGACAGAAGAAAGCACATGATGAAACAATGTTGCAAATAAAAGTGACCCCAAGGAGGAATAGGTGATAGGTTCAGCCAACGTGTTGGAGTTTCATTCCTGTCATTGTTCCTCAGTTGATAAGATAATGGAGTCAGACACCTAGTAAAACAAGAGAAAAGAGAAGACAACCACCTTCTACTATACAAGCACCTCCAATTTGAAATATTTGCATACTAAAGCACCAGCATGTCAAAGCACCATCAATATCCAAATCTAAATACAGTTATAAGTTTCAAAAGGGAGAGAACACTTCTTTCTCTGAAGTTAGGAAATAAAGATACAGAATCATGATTTTATAGGGAGGGTTATTTCTAGAAATGCTTGGGCCCAAATCCAAAAGTCACAGTTCAGTAGTGGCACATTTCAGAAGTGCAATTAATAGTAGCATTCCTTTAACACTCTCCTATGAGGAAAGATATAACAGAAATTTCCAAAGACTTACTTGAATTTGCTTACCTCCATATTACCTAAAGATACTGCAGCTAGAATCAGAGTCTTTCTGTGGATATGATCCAACACCGGTAACAACACTAGAAAGAGGTCAGAATTTGGTTTGACTCATGCTTTCCCAGGTTACAGTGTATGGCTTTCTTGAGCTTTCACTTGGGTTACATGTCAAGACAGAACACCTTGGTAAGTATCAATGTGGAACAAAGATCCTTACATCATAAAGTCTGGCAAAGAGAGACCCAGTGACCTAACTTCCCCTAGTCAGACCTACAGTGTCAACTACTAATCAATTGAATAAAATGCTGGGGAACATGGTTTTCCCACAGGAATTCTTAGCTGCATACTTAAGAACCAAATTATTGGGAGAGCTGGACAGGCACTGTAACTAAGAAGGAAGAAATTCTGCACCATGTGTCAAAGTCAGCTCATTTTGACAGAGAACTTTGGGTGTTTTTCTCTGACTAATTTTATAAATTTAACACATTGAATAAGATTATCCCTAGAGGAAAAACACAAAGAAATTCCCCATATACAACTCGTGCTTAGTTTGCAGTGCCTGCTACCATTCAAAATTTTAATGAAATAATAATTCAACTCATATGTAAGGTCACTAGAATCATGATTTAATTACCCCGTGAAATATTTGTTGCTGAATCTACTTTTGATAGCTGAAGATATCAAAAGTAAAAGCTCAGATTTAAAGACCAAGCTAATATGTACATGATGGACAAAATTGGAAAGTTGAAGTGGAGGACAAACCAGAGATAAATAGGATGATCTGTATGTGTGAAACCATCTGTACATGAAGAGATCCTCGCTGACCAAAAATGTAACTGATTCTACTTAAAAAATAAATACATTATTTTCTAGAAGCAAGCTTCACTGGGAAATGAGGAATCAATGGTTAGAAATATTTGATTCTTGCTCCACAGGTGAGCAGCTCCTACTGAGGTCCAAATGCAACCTGACCACTACAAACTCTGGGTTTGTCTCCAGGGCATTAGCATTTTTATTGCTTTATGATCCATCCACATCCATATAAAAATGATTTATTCCCTTGGTATGTGCAATATAATACCATAGAATTATCACTGGAACAGCCTCAGGGGTAACTTATCTCAAACCTTGAATAAGTAGTAGAGATTAGTTTCTGGAACGTCTCCCAGTAATTAAATCTAGCAATGAAGGTGATTCCAGCACTTTCCTAAGTACCTCTTTTGAAACTCCTTAAACTATTACTGAGTCTAATTTTCTCATGTGTATCAAAATCACTTAAGGATAGCTGTAAGTATTTATATGCACAGAAGTGTTATTGAAGATTAATTGTCTTGATGCTTCTCCAAAATTCCAAAGAGAAACTGTGACCTCCACAAAAATTTCTGGCTTTAGATATAAGCGCAAAACAGAACACTCTACCTGGAATAACAATGTAAAATATTTTAATAAGGAAAAATGGTTCTTAAAGCTCAGTTTTAGATTGTATGTTAGCATACACACACACATGGAGAGAGAGAGAGAGAGAGAGAGAGAGAGAGAGGAGAGACATAACACAGAGACAGTGAATAGACACAATTGTGTGAAACAGAGTTGGAAGGAGGTCTAGAAAGTCAGCTGTCTCCTAGAAATGACAGGAAAACCCACACATAATACTTCAACAATATGACTGCTTAAATTAGACCTGAAGAAAGGCAACACTATCCGACATGCTAATGTGGAAGGGGGAATCACATGGAGCACCACCCCTAGACAATGTAAGAAATGTCAAGAGTGGGAGAATTAATTTTTCACAGGAATGAAACCCCTAACTGATTAGCCAATACTAAATCATCAGACCTGAAATCATGTAAGTAACACTGAATGGAATCTGCAGATTATATTAATATACTTATGAAAATTTACTTTTGTAACAGTAACAAAGAAAAAGGCCATGAAGCTGGGCATGAATGACACATGCCTTTAATCCAAGCACATGGAGGCAGAGGCAGGTAGATCTCTAAATTTGAGGCTAGCCCTGTCTACAGAGCAATTTCAAGGACAGCTATAGTGGAAATTTTGTCTCAAAAAAAATCAGAGATATACAGACAGAAGAGAGAGACAGGAAGAAAGGTGATGAATTGGAGGAGGATTTGGGGTCAGAAGGTGACAGGACATGGGGAGATTGAAGAAGGAAAGAGAATACAGCAAAAATGATATAGCTATATTTTAATGTAAAATTGGTGCTGCCTTTGGACAAATAATAAAAGTGCAGAGAACTTTTTGTGTATATCAATTGTCTGAAGCACAAAATAATCCTGATTACAGAATGGCATAACTGTGGAAGCATATTTTGCTACCTTTCACTACCAACAATTCAGATATTCACCATGGAAACAAAAGGTATTTTCACCAGCCTGGGAAGAAAGAATTGAAAAGATACAGGATAACAATTCAGTGGATCTAAGACACAGAATGCCACGGAGAGGTACTCTCAGTCTCCAACATCCCTTGCCGTGGATGTTTACTCAGTTGATATGAAATTCATTTTTATCATCCTAAAACTGTCCTGTCCTAGAGGATGACTGCTGTGGGATAACCCTTCTGTATGCTGTGAATATATGTTGTTCTCACTGGTTGATAATAAAAGTTGCTTTGGTCTAGAATAAGGTAGAACATAGCTAGGCGAGAAAGCCAAACTAAGTACAGAAAGAAGGGTGGAGTTGAGGGAGATGTAAGCCAGTCACCGAAGAAGCAAAATGCCAGAAGACATACATAGAGTAATAGAAATGGGTTAACTTAAATATAAGAGCTTGTTAGTAATAAGCCTGAACTATAGGCCAAACATCTGTAATTAATTATTAAGGCTCTCAGTGATTATGTAGAAACATCTGTGGGATGGGGTGGAGCAGACAAACCTCTGTTTAGAGATGACACTGCCTATATTGTCTATAAAACTGAAGGCAGAAAGTCCTTCTAAGAAAATTGAATCAAGATTCGGGCGCAGGGCCCTGCCCAGGTACTGGATTTTTTTCCCAGCCCAGCTCCCCCGTCCAGCTGTGGGGTCCTAGGATCTCACAAAGCAGCAGGCTCCAGGGCTAAGGCTCTGGGAATCGGGGAGTGAGTGCAGGGAAGCAGAGGTTATTTGTGCCAAGGTGCTACCTCCACCAAGCCTGCCCTTCTGCCTCTGAGATCCTGGAGCATCAGTGGGCCCTGATCTAGTCCCAGCAGAAACATCTGGAGGGGTAAGTCAGTCCCCACCCAGGGCCTGCCCAGACCGGAAAGGGGTTCAGGCACACTCTATTCCTCTAAACTCTCTGGTCATTCGGG
>JAQHUG010000329.1:1719833-1741990 GCA_028555095.1 Dicrostonyx torquatus | reverse complement strand
CTGGTGGTCCAGCCCCATTAATTAATTAAGGGGCGGCATAATTAGCTAATGGCGGGGCATGGCTATAAACCGAAATGGTCAAGACCACACCCCTTCATCGATATAATTTGAACCCAATTTAAATATTATATAATAAATGTATTCAAACACTGTACTATCTCATTAATATATATAATATATAAGGTATAAATGGTAAGGGGTTATTTACAATTGATATTCATTGGGACAGGAAGAGTCATTTTTCTCTAATAAATTAGGCCCTGATAGGTAGACCTACACACACACACTCACCAGCTGAAAGACACATATCCAAGAATATTTGGTAAACACATATTAGCCTTGATGGGAGCTAAAAGGAAACAAATTTGAGTGAAAGAGAGTAACGCTATTTAGAGTTCAGAGAGAGAATGTTAATATGACCAAATTATACTAAGAAAACTATTTTTAAAAATATAAAACTGAGTATTGACATTTTCAGGAGAGTCAAAATTAATTTATTTTCTTTAATATGAGAAAATATTGGACTATTTGATAAATGCAGTCTAACCATGGGATTTATGAAATACATACATATATTTCCCAACTAATAAATCCAGTACTATTTAACCAGCTCAGGCCATTTGTTTCCTTGAGACATTTTATTTAGATAGCTTTTTTCAAGTTCACTTATAAGTTTGTGGAGCATTTACAGCCTATTTTTAATATTCCATACCTTACATGTAAATCTCATCCCTTTTGGCAATTTCTTATTTTTAGGTGTTGTGAGGTAACAGTCCGAATCATCTACACATGTGTGCATAGTCAGCTTTTCCCACTCTAGAAAATGAATTGGCCATATTATATGTCTTTACTTCTGGGATTACTATTTAGTTTCATTGTTCTATGCATTAGATTTTATGCCAGAATCATGGCAATTTGATTACAATAGCATTGTCATATATTTTTAAACCTGGTGGTATAACATATCTAGCTTGATTCAGTTTGTTAATTATTATTTTAAGTATTTACATTTCATTTGTGGTGTGAACATCAGGGTTATTGTTTTATCTTTCTGTCGCTGAAATTGGGATTAACAAGGGCTGAAAGAATGGCTCAGCAGTTAAGGGCACTGGCTATTCTTCCCAACTGCAATTCCCAGGATGCTAGCTCACAACCATCTGTAACCCATGTTCCTGGGATATTTCTGGCCTCCAATAGGTAATGTGCAAGTGTGGTGGGAAAACAAAATGCAGGCGAAACAGTCAACCACATGAAATATAAATAAGTCTTAAAATTTGTATAGGAATTATACTGACTATTGGCTTTGGTAGAATGGATATTTTAACAGCATGAATATTTCCAACCAACAAATACTGGGTATCTTTCAACTTACTTGTGTCTTTAATTTCTTTCACCAGTATTTTAATATGTTTTAGCATTTAAATGTTTTGCCTCTTTGTTTGAGTATATTTCTCCTTATTTTCAGTTTTTGTTTTGTTTATTATACACAAGATTGTATTCCCAATTCCTTTGACAGGTTGTTCTTTATGAAAATAAATACTAGCGGTAATGTACATTGGTATTCCATTCTCCAGCTTTACTTAAATCATCTTCTGTTTACTTTTTGTGTTCTAATAGTCTTTGTTTGTTTGTTTGTTTTGTTTTTCAAGACAGGGCTTCTCTATGTTATGTAACAGCCCTAGCTGTCCTGGAACTCACTTGGTAGAATTCATTGGCCTCAAACTCATTGAGATCTGCATGCCTCTGCCTCCCAAGTGCTGGGATTAAAGGCATGAGTCACCACAACCCGGCTGTAGTAGAGTCTTGACTTCAATTTAACTTCTTCCGTTTGATTTGAGAGGCCTTTGTGCTTTTCTTTTGCCTCAATGCTCTGCAGAAGACTTTCACCATTGAGTTGAATGGAAGCAGTGAGAGAAGCGTTGTTCTTGTCTTAATGAATTCAACTGAATTTTATCCATGAGTTTTAACTCTTTGAAACATGCTTTGCAACTGAAATTGACTGGCATGCAAGCATTCTGCACCTCTTTTTTTATGTGGACGTTAAGATGACTGCAAACCAATGCTTGAGAAATTCTTCCTAATGTATCACTTATAAGAACAAGACAGATGTAACTGTATTATGATCTCAAAATACAGAAAAAATACTTTTTTACAAATAAAACAGCAATTCTGAAAAATTAAAAAGACAGTCAGATAAAATTTCATTTGCTTATGTCCATTTTGACTTCATGGCACTTTCAATCATGTAGTCAATAATCTCATTTAAAATCCTATGATTAACCTCTATAAGTAGTGATTCTATTACTTTTAAATGAATTGACCATAGCTTTGAATGAGCAATGACAGATAAGCAGGAAATTCATTCCTCCTGTAAATATTGTGGCAGAATTAAGAAACATTTCCCTTCATAGATATAGAGAAATACAATTTCATATTCCAAGTTCAACATGACTCACTTCATAATAGGGCATTCAGAAAAAATAACCAAATAGGAATGTCTAAGTCATCAACTTCTGAGTTAAGTGTATTCATTGGCAATGTCTGTGATGGAAGAAGACTCATAAAGTCCATGGGAATAAAAGGCACACATATTGAGCATCTGATATACATACACCAACAACATACATACGCCTGCTTCACAGATGACTCACCTGATTCCAAATTTCCAACAATCTGAAACTTGCTACTTTAATTTGCATGGCTTCTAGTTTCAAGTAATTTAAGATATTTTGCTTTGGTTTAATGGAAATATCATGAATCTTAAATCAAATTACAAATGTATTGGTCATGAAGGACAAAAAGGCTTCATTTGGATTTGACCGACTGTGAAATCATTTTTATGCAGTCTCCTGACATCTTTTCTAGTACGTTCTGAGGCACAAAATGCTGAAATCCTGTTTTTTGGCATGGCAGAAATATATTCTATATTTATGTACATTGTAGTAGCAAACTGAAAGAGGTGACAGTACAAGAAGATTTTATTTTTTACTTCTTTTCTCAGTTAAAAATGGTCATATTCTCATTTTTTCTCTCTTGAGTATAAACCCAAAAATGATGAGTAGAAAAGTCAGCAAATGCATATGCTTGTTTTAGAAGTATACAAATTGAAAATTTTTAAATGAAATCTCATCCTCTGGTCCAGCATTTTTTTTTCATTTTCCAGCATCCTTTTTTGATGTGTTATTTATAGCCAAAGTTTCAGGGAAAAAAATCTGGAGACAACTCACAGTGTTGATTAAGCCACTGAAATGTGGCAATTGTGAGGCATAGTCAATAGTATTCTGGAAAAGAATGCCTTTCCCCATCATGCAGATGAGACACTGATACTTGGCACAGTGATACCACAGATTTATAGCTTTATGGATGAATGGACTTTCAACCACACTTATAAATATACAGGATATTGCCACATTATATGTACTCAGATTGATTATGCCATAATTGTGAGGGGATTGCTAAATGAACTTAATTGAGCACTTAGAAAATTATATAAAAACATCCTCCTATTTATTTCTTCCACAGAGGATCATATGGGGTTTTCATTTCAAAACATTGTCCTTTGTTTCATTAAGTTCTTTCATATACTAATTGTGTGGTTTTAGGCATGGTGTCTCTTTTAAAGATGTGTAACTCCACCACCAAAGTACCATAGCTTCTCATTTTTCCTCCACTTTTAGTGCCGCAAAAGTTCCACAATGACTAAGTCCTCCAGGTACGAATGAGATGAAGGACAGGCAGAGTTTGAGAGAAATATAAAAAAACTTTCAAAGGAAAAATCTGTTTGGAAAAGAAGACATACTCATTCTCCTGAACCCTTAAGACTGGGGAAATAGCTGAGAGTGAGCAATGATTAAGCATTAAAAAGGGTTCCTTTCAATCATGTCTTGACATTTATATGGTATCACAATGCTTCGGTAATTCTTTGGAGGCTTATGAAAACAATAGAATCGTGGAAATTACTCGGCGATTTATTCATAAGACATAGACAATCTCATAAATAGAAAACATTTTTTTAGTTACCAAAGCAGAGTAATTTAGTTGTCAGGAGGCCTGTTTGGAAGGCAGTGTGAATATGCACCACAGTATTGAGGGCATGATGGACATTTAAGCTGTTTCTAGCCTTTTACGTATAGAAAGGATGCTGCAAACAGCCTTGTACATACATTTTTGTTTCATTGTCAAAATAGTGCTGTAAGATACAACTCTAAGAATTGTAGGATTAAAGAGGATGTATATTCAAAATATTAATGAAAGACACCTAAATTGCTTTCCAAGGAAGTTATATAGTATCTAGCAACACATACAAAGAACTGTGAATAGTTATATCTATGTAAATCTGATAGGGGAACATGGTCCCTAGTCACTGATCAATTTTGTATTTTATTGCTAATGAGTGAAGTTTATCCTTTTAAAACTTCCATCAGTCCTGAAATTATATTTTTTACAATATTTTATGGCTCTTACAATGCAAATTTTAAATTCAAAAATGGTATAAAACACTTAATCCCCATAAATTTATTAGAACTTAACCTAATATGTATCCACTGATTATACTCATGAGAAAACGTCTATGATTCAATTTGAGTTGAGGCTGAAGTCCTTTATCCCAATTTGCAGGGAGGCATCATTTGAAGGTGCTTTGGCTATTTATTCTGCATTTAAATGTGGGTTTCAGATCACTCTAATAGTTTTCCTTCAGCTGTCAGTGATGGAAGAAAAGAGGAGGAAAACTGTGCTAACAGAAACAATATCTCCTCTTGTGCTATTATTTCAGATGCCATATTTTGAACCCTTTACATGTAAACATCCCCATATTTATTTCTTCCACAGAAAGCTCCTCTTGTGCTATTACTTCAGCTGCCATATTTTGAGCCCTTTATCCCATGTAATCTCCATAGCAGCATATTCTGTTTCTGAGAAAACAGATTCATTAAAAATTAAGAAACCTGACTAAAGTCATTAATACATACATTAGAATTGCTCAAATCCAGAAGAAGAAAAGTTTAATGCTAGAAATATATAATCTAATATGACCATAGTGGCTCATGTCAGTAATGCTAGGATTTGGCTTGCTGTTGGTTCAAGTCTAGACTGGGCTGAAACACGGAGACTATTGCCTCAAAACAGCAAAAAGCATTGTACATACTACAGGCAGATAAGATTTGATAGCTGTATGACTGTAGTCAAAATGACTAAAAGTATCTGTTCTTCTTTTTACTCATATGATACTGGGATACTGGTAGTAAAATGCAGTACACTTAGTTTGCCTGGCAGAGAGCAATGATTAAGGAAGTCACACATCACTATCCAGTTTCCATGCCCCCTCTAAAAGTACTATCCCAGGAAAATAGCTCCATTTGTTCTATATTTGAGTAATGATAAGACAACCAGTTACAGGAAGAGAATTTTACACTTTAAAGACCATCTTTACATGGTCTCTAAATTAAGAAAAGAGTTCTCTTGCTTTACCTCTATTACTCTCCAGTTCTGGTTCCAGTCTATCTACCAAACACCGGCTGCATGGAAATTTCCAAAGACATGGAAAATAACCTTTCACATCTTTTACATAGGTTCTCTCCTGCCTTTCTAGACCTTCAAGTACCATGAAGTAATTGTTGTTCTTTTGTCGCAGGTCCCTGGGCAGCTTACTGCTGGGTCAAGACCATGTGGCAGGTTCCCAATGGTTCCAGCCATGTGGGGGACAGCAGCGGTCAGGAGAGAGAGAAATATACCATGCAGAGATGACCACAAGTCCCTGAGCCCCAGGCAGAGAGGCTGCCGCCCAGTGGCCCTGAGAATAGCCAGTCTAGGCCAGAGACCGCTGTTGCTGGTCCCAGGCAGAGATGGGCAGGTGGGTGCATGAGACCACACAGGTACCCAGGTAAAGTTGAACATTTATTATGATTATGGAGGGGAAAGGGGCAAGGGGAGAAGAATAGGAGAAACGGGGGGTGTGAAAGGGGGGAAGAAGGGGGGAAGCTAGCGTCTTCAGCTTCAGGCATGAAGGGAGTGGGCGTGGCTGGTCTCTTAAAGGGACAGAAATCAATACATTCACAGCTCTTTTTTATAATGAAAAGCGGGGAAATTAGGCACCACAGGTTGAAGGAATTGGGGCAGCGGATTATCCAGACTGCTTCCAGCTTATTTGTGGGCATCATCTTTGGGGGTAAACCTGAGATGGCTGGGTGCTGGCAGCATCCTGGCATAGCTGGTCTCTTTGCTCCTGTCCAGTGTCTGTGGCATGGAAATGTCTGGTGTCTCTTACACCTGTTTAAGGTGGATCCTTTAATTCGGCTCTCTGGAACTCACAGTAATCCTACTCAGTGGCATGACAGGACAACAAAAGCATTCAATTTCTGTTCTCCTGACATCTTGTGCAAAAGTGATTTGTGAGGCCATCTAAGGCAATAATGAATATTATCGTTGGAGAAATAAAATATGGATTATGCCAGAAGATAGTATCACAACAACTTGTATCTCCTTAGGAATGGGGACATGAATTTGGATAGAGCCTAAACTATGAAAGGCAATGAGCACTTTGTTCTAATATGCTAGAAGAAATAATATATTATTAGCAACCTAATCACAATCTGCTGACTCTGCTTACAGTAATTTATGGACATAGGAAACTTAAAAATGGATCCGTTAAAATTAATAGGAAAAGTTTAATTTCTTTGACATAAAGCTTTGAAGTTTCCACAAAAATAACAAAATTTTTAGTTTTGTTTGTAAAAAAAATATTAAATGGTTATTTTTCAGATTTAAAGCAAGAAAGGAGGAAATGACATGTAAAGAGGCTGAACTAATGGGACCCATTGAAATGCAAAAGACTGCTAAAATGCTCAGAAAAAAATCATGAACCCTGAAATATCAAATGGTATGGAATTGAGTTTGAGCAAGCATAATGGTAATGCATTGCATTGTTCTCCCTTGAAAGATGCACCTCTTAAAATGACTTGGTTTAAGAAACTCCACTGAGATGCTTGCCTTAAATTTAAGAAAACCATGCTACATTAACTCACTGATGTGGAGTCATTCATTTATATTACTTAAAACAGTTATTTGTTAATCTATATTAAGTGTGAAAACTTCAAATAATGTGCTAATCTATATACAAAAGTTATTATCTAGAGTTATCATTAGAAAGAGAAACAGGGAGAAAAGAGAGAAAGAGAGGGATCAACAAGGTGCAACTGATTTCAAAAATAATACGGCTAGTGCTGAGGACTACAAATTGGATAAAAGAAAAGCTTAAACTGGCAAATGAGCCTGAAGCTACTTATAGGTTATCTATTTAGAGTCATGGAAAAGCAGCTGGAAGTCCAGCTGTTGTAAAACAAAGGAATTTAAAGTGCTTCATGCAAAATGTATTGTGTGATCTATCCAGAATTATGTCTTCGGACTTAAATAGAACTTGCCTCTTTCATTAATCATTGAAATTAAAGGATGCTCCAGACTTGACATGGTTGATTAAAGAATTAATGAATTGGAAGATATTTCTGAGAAAATTAACCCAGGACATAGTACTAAAGAACAGTGATTTAAAAATATCTGAAAGATAAATGAAGAAGCATGAAGTCTCGTTCAATAGTTTTCAATGTGTATCTAATAAAAGTTCCTGCAGAATGGCATGTTAGAATGTCAGGAAAGGACTGAGGATATAACGGCTAAAAATTTTTCATAACTAAAATTAATTCTTAAGACTTAAAGTGCATTTCAAATGCCATACAGGCTTAATACAAATATATCTCTCCCTGAGTATGTCTTATAACACTACAAAGTAATAAGATTAAAGAGAGGAAAAGATATTAAGAGATAGCAGAAAGAAGAGATTTTTAAAAGTTTCAGTTGCCTTTCTCAGTTAAATAAAAAAGGAACCCATAGACAACGAATTGTTATTGTGGGTGGTTACTGTGAACTTTGAATTTTATACTTAATAAAATTATCATTCATAAATGAGGCCAAATTATGACAATTTTTAGATGTGTGAAGATTAAGAATCATCAGTTTTTTATTATAAAGATGTTGAAAGATGTATCTAAAACAGGAAGAGCAAGAGGGATGGTAGTATTTCTAAAAGCAAAAATAAGGACAAAACCTGATCACTTGATTTCCATTTAACAGAAGAATGAGCACACTAAGGGGTAGCTTTTTTTTTTAAAGTGTAGGCCAGACAAAAATATTTTGGGTACTTATTCATTCATTCATACTTTATTTTAATTGAAAAATAACACATTTGGTTGTATGCAAAATGATATTTTGAAGTACATATACATTGAGGGCTGATGACATTTATCTGATCAAAAATAAATTATATCACTTAGCTATCAGTTTGTAATGAGACTACATAAAACCAACTCTCACTAACATAGCCTATAGGCACCTAGCTGCTCATTGTTTATTTTAAAATGTATCCTTCCTATTTTGCTTTTGTATCTCCTCAGTTCTGTCATAGTGTGGAAAAATAAGCCTAGACAACCTGTGAAGAAATATGTATGACGATATGTGGCAATAAAATTTGATTCTAAAAGAGGTGGAGAGGCAAGCTGGGCAGATGACTCAGCAGTTAAGAGCTCTGGCTGCTCTTCAAGAAGACCCAGGTTCAACTCACACAGGGAATTCCATTTCCTCTTCTGGTCTCTTTGGGCACTGTACAAAAAGGTGCACAGGCAAAACAAACATACACACAAAAAATAGACAAACCTAGGTGGTTACCCAATGTACTATAGTGTGCCAACTTTTTCTCTTAAAAATGATAGAAATAACTATGCCAAATTTCTTTTTACCATTAACAAATGAATGCAAAACTTAGGTGATTATAATCATTAATAGAATGTCTCTGGAAGGAAATATGCCTTAAACTTTTATCAGCTGCTACCTATAATGGAGTCTTTATAAAAACCCTTAGAAGAAGAACAAGAATGGAAACTTCCAGAAACTCAAAAGCAAATGTTTGGTTAGGAAGGTAAGTGTGTCTGTAATGTTTTTTGTTTTGTTAACCAAAATTTGGTTTTGGAGTAATTTCCGCAACACTTCCTGATAAGTTATTTTCTGCCATTTATTTAAAAGTTATTTTCTGCCAGACTTCATGTCTTGTTTTAACCTCTGTGACCACAGATTTGGAACTTGGTGAACTCATCATTGGGTACAAAACTAAAGACAATGAGCATCAACAAGTAATATTTAAGCAGGGAGAGGTGGGGGCAGGACCAGTCTTAGGGAAACAAAGGCTATGAGATCCTACTTGTAAGGGTAGTGCCATGCTCTGAAGACAGCATTATAAAGCACTTTTCTATGTCTACTGGCTTATACTCTCTGTTCTTTCAGGGTTCCTTGCACCTTTCAAGAGGCTGTATAAATGTCCTGTTTAGAGTTAAATGCCCAGCTATTAGTTATTCTCAGCACCTTGAGCAGCCATAAGTAACTGTATTCTCTGCCTTTTACTACTGAGAGAAACTCTATTGCTTTAGTCTCTGTCTTGGTAAAAACAAATATTTAGGAGGCAGTTTGGCACTATGTCACATTAAGTAAACAACTGTAGTCAAATGCCCATCAGCCAAATGAGGGGGCAGCTTAGAATGGGAGAAAATAGTTTCTAGATATAAATCTGTCTGATGAATATTAGCTACACTATACAATTAAATTTTAAGAAAATTAAACATCAAGAAAAGAACTGTATAAAAATGGCCCACACAACTATAGTTCCAAAAACAAGGAATAGTAATGGCTAACAAACATAGCACAAACCTGTTTAACATAATTAGCCAGCACAGAAGTGCAAATTAAAACTATTTTGAGATTTTTACGTCAGCCACATCTGAAGGTTGCTATCAAAGCATTAAATGACAGAAGATGCTGACAAGGTTGTGGGGAGAGAAGTGCCATGATTCATTCTTGGAAGCAGTACAGATTGTTGCAGCCACTATGGTAATCAGGATGTTATTTCCTCAAAAAAGCTAGTAATGGATCTAAATGATAGAGTGATACCACTCCTGGGTAGACAATGAAAGGACCCTATATTCTAGTATAGAGGTACTTGCTTGTCCATGTTCATTGCTGCTCTATTCACAGTAACAATAAAAACGAATGAAGCTAGATGCCCATCAAGAGATGAATGAATGAGAAAACCTTAGCATTGTACACATGGAATTTAATTTAGCTATAGAAAAAGATGCAACTAAGACATTTGCAAATAAACGGTTAAAACTGGAAAAATATTAGACTGCTATAACCATGACCAGAAGAACACTTTATATTCTGTCTAATTCGTGAAGCCTAGCTTCCAACCTTTAGGTACTTGGCATATCTTTAGAAACCAGGAAACTTAAAAAGAGTTATGGAGGCAGTTATTAAGGGTGTGGCATTTAATAGGACATAGGTGATATGAAGTAAAGAGTGGGGATATTGAAAGTGGGAAGCCAAAACGGGTATGAGGGTGGGAGGAAGGTAGGGGTGGAACTTTAACCAGCTGAAGGTTGTATGGAAATCTTAACTTTCTTTCATTCTTTTATTTATTTATTTTTATGTTTGGTTTTTTGAGACAGGGTTTCTCTGTTCAACAACTCTGGCTGTCCTAGAACTTGTCTTGTAGATCAGGCTGGCTTCAAACTCAAAGAGATGCCTCTGCCTCTGCCTCCTGAGTGCTGGTATTAAAGGCATGTGCCACCACCACACAGCTGAAAACCTGTTTTCTAAGCCAATTAATATATGATAACACTGTGTTCTCTTTTACAAAACATAGCAGGGAATTTAGCCACTGCTGGTTTGCTTTTCCAGAACTAGAAAATGGTAGCCAAGCTGCTGGGGGTGAAAAGAGATCCAACAGTCTTAACCAGCACTGGACAGTGAATACTACAATAATAACCATCCAGGCAAGATGTGCCCACTGGTGCAATAGTGGCATGATGGGTAGAGGATAATGAAATGCTTTCAACCTGTATTTGAGACTTCCTCTACAGGAGGAAATTTCAGGATTGATACTGTAATTCTGGCTCAAAGCACATACCTGGTTGTGGAGGTCATAGACCCAGGAGTAGATGCTACTGTTATTTTGGTCAAAACACCTTGTTTTTAAATTAGGAAGGAAGCAATGCAAAAAAATATAATTGGTCAAAGTGATTAAAATAATAGATTTCAGTACTCAGCCCTAATGGGAAATCTATTTTAACTGCCCTTAAACTTAGAGAATACTGGGTAAAGGGACTGAATAAAAGTATATGCTTGTGGAGGTTTGAAAGGGAATGGTTCCCATTTGGCTCACATGTTTGACTACTTAGTTACTAGTGAGCAGGACACTTTGATAGGATTAAAAGAATTAAGAGGTGGGATGGGTTTTGAGAATTCAAATAGCCCATGACAGAATCAGATTCTCTCTCTGCTTGAAGACTTAACTCCTGCCTGCATGCTGCTATGCTCCCTCCATGATGATAATGGACAAATCCTGTGCAACTCTAAGCAAATCATCTATTAAACGCTTCCTTTGATAAGAGTTGCTTGGTCATGGTGTCTCTTTACAGCAATAGAACACTGACTTAGAGCTAGAAGATGGACATGACATGGTTCTCACACCCATAGAATCGCAGCAGGTGTGCTCCAAGACCAAGATATCAAAATGTTGACATAGAGGAGGTAGATGATCTCCACCCCTCACTTTTTACTAAGGAGCTATTGGTAGTTAACAGTAACTAGGGGATGGTTGTTTTGGAGGACATAACCACTTGTAGATTTACCAAGCTCTAGATGATGGCCCCACTCCTATGCATATATAAACAGTACTAACTGGACTTGATTGGATATCCAAAATAAAGATGAAGTTGGGAGGGAACATGTGGGAGATATCCAAGGAATTGAATGAAAAAAATGGAGAAGAGTTCTAATCATATTTTATTAAATTCTCAATAAAACAAAACATTGGAAGAGCCACAATTAAAATAAATTTTTCTTTTATAACATGTATGTTAGGAAAAAATTGAGTTGGAGGGGATACATCCTGAATGGTGGACAACTCTGCTGCTGGAAGTCATAATTAAATAAATGAAACTTTAATTGCCAGGTGTAGAATATTTCATTCTGAGCTATTTTTCTGGGAGGATCCAAAGGCCACTAAGACTATATAGGAACTTGTCCTTCTTCATTGTCTATCAGAAGCTGATAATAAGTTCAATTTTCCATGTGACCCATGGAAGATGACAGGTTCCAATTATGTGTCACCTGTCACTCATGAAAGCTTTACTTATACCTAATACAGTCTTACATACTTGATTTGACTTGTTGAGCTGTTTGTAGTATTTTATATAGGCAATGAGTTTCAGGTAAGAACTTATATTTTACCTCATCCACTGATGGCATATAACTCATACCCTGATAGGCCTTACTATGTGGTAAATACTGAACAAATGTTTGTTTAATGAATAAATGAAAGATTCGCTGCTTCTTTTAAATTTATGATACATGAGGTTATGTAAAGATAAGTAACCTTTTGTCCTTCAAATTCATTCAACTGACTAATAATAAATGAATATTCACCCCAGGCAGAGAATGATTTTCAATTCAAAACACAAAGATTAATAACAACATAGATCAGTTCCTGACTCATATAGTTTGCCTTAAAATGGTGATGGGAGAGAGTAGACATACATAGTAAAATGTTTTTCAGTGCCAACTAGAGGCCTTGCTAACACTAGAGGTACATACTATAATTGGGGCCCATACCCCCATAGGGAGTGGTACTATTAGGAAGGGTGGCTTTGTTGGAGTGGGTATGGCCTTGTTGGGGGAAGTATGTCACTGTGGGAGCAGGCTTTGAAGTTTCTTTTGCTCAAGCTTCCCTCAGTGTGACTGTCAGTCAACTTCCTACTGCCTTCTGATCACGATATAGCCAAAACCACATTATGTAGCCTACATGCTGCCATACTCCATGCCATGATAATAGTTGACTGACTATCTTAACCTGTAAACAAGTCATCCCAATTAAATGCTTTTTTCTTTAAACAGCAATAGAAACATGAACTAGGACAGCCATGAACAACTAAATTCCATGTTAAAGACTGGTAATAATGCTTCCTTTTCTTTTAGAGTAAGGAACACTCTGAGCAAGAAAGGATTTCCTACAAAATCATTTCAGTGTGAAAGTAAAAGTAAAGAATACAGTCCATGGGTTAAATTATGAGACAAGCTAAATAAATCTGGAGGGAAACATTGGAACTGTAGATGAGGAAAACTTGGATTAGATGCAGTTGTCACAAAACTAAATGCATTTGTGGAAGGCACCTGGAGATTTTGACTGTTTCAGACTAAAATTTATGCAGCTAATTCTCATTAACTGAGTCCAGGTCAAAGTACAGTTGCTCTTCAAAGTATTTTAAACACTCTAGATTCGTTACTAGGATTCTCATTACCAAAATAAAACATCTGAAATAACTAACCTCTAAAAAAAAAAAGAGTGACTTGACCTCAAAGTATAACTGATTGGCCCTGTTCTTTTGAACCTGTGGCAAAACATAAAATAGTGAGAGCATGTGACAGAGTAAGTTGTTCACCTCTTGACCAGGAAGCAAAAGAAAGAGGTAGAGGATGAGTCACACTGTCTCCTGGAATGACATGTAACTGTACATAATGATCTCACTTCAGTGATCAGCTACAGAACGTTCAGCCAGTATCCATTATCATCCCCCTAAGGACCAAGACTTCACAAATGGTCATTGGGAACCACTTAGTCAAACCATAGCTATTATTATTAGTATAAACTAATGCTTCAGAAATTCAGCACTATAGATAGCATTCAACACAATTAGGCAAAATCAGCAGCTAAAGCTATCTGATACATAAACCTATGTAAAGATCGAAATGGTCATACTGTTGCTCTTTGTCATATGGTGCCACTTGCATTCATTGCTATTTCATTTTAATGTCATTTATAAGGCAGGAACTGAAGTATAAATGCTAATGATGAATGCTTACCACTCAACCTAAGTAAATCTAAGTAAAAGTTTATAAATTTATTTCCCAGAAAATCTATATAGTCACTGGGCAGTAGTTGCACATGCCTTTAATCCCAGCACTTGAGGGCAGAGGCAGGTGGATCTCTGTGAGTTCAAGGCCAGTTTGGTCTACAGAGCTAGTTCAAGAACAGCTAAGACTACACAGAGAAATCCTATTTGAAAATAAAATGCTATATTGTCATATTATTAGTTGAAACAGCAAGCTAATGTTATGTTCTAGAAAGAAGGAAAAATGTATCTAATAAAATAAGATTAAATTAAAAAGAGCAACAACCTAATATGACATGTAATATGACAAGGAACCTCCAAAGATATCATTGAGTTTGTCATCTGTTAGCTATCTAGTATCTTTTAGAGTAGTTTACTTTTCCAGAGATACTCCCTTGGAGAAAACTAAATTTTCATGGGCAAGTGGTTACCAACTGGAGATTGTTTCTAGACTAGAGATGTGTCCACTAAGATAGGCTACATGCCCAGCAGTAGTTGGCTAACAGAAAATTAACTAATTGCACCTTTGGAGGTTCCTTGTGCTGTACTGTTTTGTCAGGGCAGTTATTTTTTAATTTTATTTTATTTTTAATTTTAATTTCATATATATGTATATATATCCCTTTTACCTTATAGGTCCTTTTCATATGGGTTATGTCTTCCAGTTTTGTGTTCTTATGAGATTGTTGAGTGTGCAAATGAAGGTATCTTGAACATTCTGTTTCTTGTGCCTTTTCCAACTCTTTTCTTATTTTGTCCTATTCCAAAATATTATTTCTATTATATTATATTATACCTGTTTATTATTAACCCAAAGAAGCCTGTTTGTTATCTAATAATGGGTTGGAGGTGTGGAGGAACATGGAGGAGTAGAGGGAAGCGAAACATTAATCAGGACATATTATGTTAGAAAAAAATATTTTCAATAACAGGAAAAAATAAATGATAAAAAATAAATAAGCAAACAATCAAACAAACACTTAAGGATATTGTATCTGACACACAGCAAAATCACCCCAAGTTGCATATCTCAACAGTCTACCATTTTAGATATTTACCCAAGATGAACAAAGAAGACAATGTTAATAAACCCTTTTCAAGATATGAGAGACCAGGGATTTGTAATGAATGGAGATTAATGTCTACAGATATAGAATCAGTGTGAAAGGAAAAATATCTCTCCTCTCCAAATTTGAAGAAACACACACTAAACATAAAGATCTTGCTATGTTGTTTCAAGTATGTATTTAAGGACACAGGCATAGGATTGCAATTCTATATAATTGGAAGTCAATGACAGAGAAGCATTTATTAATACCATGGGTTTTTTTGAAATGTTAGGTTTTATACCTTTCATTGTAATTTTATGCTTTCTGTTTGTGCAGTGCTAGATTTCACCTTGGAGCAGCATCTTCATGATCATCACACTGGTTGTCAGGTATATCTGGTCCAGGGATGCTCATAAACATGGGAAAAGTAATTATTTTTAATCACTTCTTCTGTTTAGTTTACTGGTATAGTTGAGGAAATAGGATAATTTTCTAAAGTTTTTATAGACACAATTAAAAATCATGAGGCTAGAATCAACAAAGGAGAAGAAAAAGTGGGCAGAGATTAAATGTGAAGAACAATACTCACAGTTCTATGAGACTTCTGTCCATCATTGATGACCTACTCAATATTCTAGCTTCCCAGATCTCTATAAATAAAAAAAATGATCAGTGTTAACAAAAGAATCTCATGTCCAGAATAACGACAAACATCATATCAAAAAATAAGTACTTGATTAGGTACTTCAATATCGTTCTGGTAAATAAACTGAAGTTTTCCAGTAGCCTAACTTTTCATTGGTAAATGTCATAGGGTCCCTCTCTTATGAACAGAGTACAGTGAAAATAAATGCATTGTAATTTCTATCTCATGGCATATGTATAAGTATAAGAAGTTCTCTTTGTACTCATTTACATCTCATTTGGACTTCCCAGAACCGGAGTTCCAGAAAGTTGTTAGTTACCATGTGAGTTCTGGGGACTTAACCTGGGTCCTCTGCAAGAACAGCAAATCCTCTTAACGAATAAGCCATCCATCCAATCTCAAATGTTAGCCATCTTTATCTTTAAAAGAAATCAAGCTTCCACATAAGAGAAAAAAAACACAGGATTTTTTCTTTCAGAATTTGGCTATGCAACTGAATCTGATTATTGCCATTTCTACCCAATATTCCAACATATGATAACATTGAAGGTTGTATGTTCCTCTTTTGGCATATGAAAAAAACTAGTCACTCGGCACTTCTTGCATATCTCTCAATATGCATGTACAGCAGCACTTAATCAATTGGCTGGCTATTAATATTTATAATGGAAGTTGAATCAAACCTATACTACACTTTCTATTTTATCCTTCATTCAAGTTTAAATGTTAGACTTTGTTCATTGCAGAGCAATGTAATTTCCAGGTATTAATATTGATTCATGACTTTTTAAAGTTAAAAACAAAAATCCTGCAGTACTATACAATACTCAGTGATCTCTTGTCACATAAAATAGCATGGAATATTAAATAATTACCTATCAATGCATTTATTCTAATAATTTATTTTTTCTAGGCTATGTCTAGCAATATCTCCAAAGTTTACTGGCTCTAATCACATAGGATGAGACTTCTATTGCAATATATTTTATGGATCAATTTTGTGTTATTTTGAATTGACACATAGTACTTGTACAGATGTATTGGATGTAGCATGAATTCTAATTGTTTTTAATAACAAAAACCTGGAGTCAGATAGTAGAGGATGAAAGCTAAGAGATCAGAGAAGCAGTGAAGCTAACCACTAGAGGGATCTTTTACCTCTACCAGTGCTCATATCAAAAGGGTGATCCTGTCTTCAGTACCTCACACTGTATTCTTGAACTACAACTGCCTCCATCAAACCTGAGACAGCACTGAGCTCCTGTCTTCCACCACCTTATATTTCTTTCTCTGCCCAGCCATATCACTTATATTCTCCACGTCCCTGGTGCTGGAATTAAAGGTGTGGGATCCCATGTGCTGGGATACCTTTGTGTGAACTCTGTTTCTCCTTTAGACTAGATCAATTTCATGTAGCCCAAGGTGGACTTGACTTAGCAAAGATCCATCTGCCTCTGTCTCCAAGACACTCCCTGGCATCTAGTGGCTTAACTCTGCACTGTGATATTCAATCAAGGTTTATTTGTTAAAACACAAAAAAATATCACTACAATTGTATATGGAGGCAGTGTAAACTTTCAACAGATGTATGCATTGTATAACAATCAGATCATGGTAAAAGGGACACCTCCATCAAACATCACAGGCTGCATGTAAAAACACAGCAGTTGGAGTTGGCTGCACAAGATCTATACAAGATCAAGCCACAAAACATCCCATCATAGAGGTGAATAGGATATAATTAACCCTTACTCTTGCTGAAGATCTATGGGGGTGACTTCTAGTAAAGGAAGAGCCAGTTTTGTCAAAGGGTATGGCCCCTTCTAGGTCAACCAAGATCAGTAGCTTGCCCAACACCCAAAAGTGTATAGACAGAATAAACTGGATGAAGTGTATTACTTTTTGTAAAAGAAAGGCGATATGAAATCATGAGGGAGTTACAGGATCAGAGAAAATGTATGTGATGGATGATCAAAACAGTTTTTATGCATGTATGGAACTCTCAAGAACTAATTAAAAATGTTATTTTTAAATAGAAATAAAACCAGCCCCCACAAAGAAGGTTATATAAAAGCATAATATATTTGAATAAAGGCAACAAAAGTAAATACTAAAGGAATGTGATAAATATAGTGATCATATACATAAAAGATAAAAAAGATTTTCATATAATCTCCTCTACACAGAGAGGGAACAGAATGATCAAAATATGTTGCATGATATTCTCAAGGATTAAATTTAAAATCATTTAGTATTTTTTAAAAAGGAAATAGCTACTTTATGTTGAGAATTGGGCTTTGGATATTCTTTACATTTTAAGAGTGCATTATATGAAAAAGGTGAGAAGGAAATCAGACCATTTAGGAAAATTGCTGGTAAATGCTTCAGCATTTCTGGAAAATGATATGTATGAAAATATATCAATACACTGAAACTGACAAATCATATAGAAGTATAAGTGTTTCTCAGTCTCAAAAAAAATATAATGTTCTGTAAGGTTTCCTAAAAATGCCCATTAAAGCTAAAGCATTTAGAATGCTGTAGGTCACCACAGATTCAAGAGCTTCATTACACTCTCTGCTGCTGAATGTATCTCTTCATCACAAACACAGAGTTTGGAAAATGTTGAAAACAACATTAGTCTTAAAAAGGTCATTTATTTATATTCCAAATGGTGACAAGAGCTAGTGCAAAAAAGTTAAGGAAATAACAGCATCATTACCAAACACCCACATATGATTCTCGGTGAAAACACTCTATGATTTGTGTAAATGATGGGAAGACACCAAGTCCTAAGGAAGCTCATTCTCCAGCTAAACTATAGAAATACGAATATAAATCTTGCCCTGTTAAGGGTACCTTAACATGTTTCATGGAGGTGTCCCATCATTTGCCCATTACTAAAATCTTGGCACGTAGGAATATATTTCCATAGGACTTACTCTCTGGGAACCTCTATGACTATCATAAGAAGCAATAATAAAAATCTTAGTCTTGGTTTCCTTTGTGCAGACTGTCAGCAAATTAATTAATTACTTGAAACGGTACGTAGGCCTAAATCTCTAGAGGTTTTGTCTGGTTATCACAGGTTTTCTCTTTGCTTTTAACATGCATCAGAAAAAGGTTAAAATAAATGAATGGGTTGTTCTTTGTTTGGTGTACTATGACATATCAGTAAATAAAAGAGACATGTTCTCTAATGGCCACAGTTTTCAAAGGAAAATAAGGATTACAAGCTTTCACTCACTAAATAAACATTCACTGAAAGCCTAATATATGCGAAGCTCTCTGGTAAATCCCTAGAACAAAAACTAAATGAAGCAGACATTGCAATCAAGGAAAGCAGATTTTAAATAAACTAGAATATTGGAGGTGTATAACAGTCTGCTTCAAATACCTCAGCCCAATTGGCTTAAAAAGCACAAAATATTTTGATGCTTCTGACATGCCAGCAGAGTCAGCTGGTAAAGCTCTTCCCTTCTTGGCTTGCAAATGGAAGGATTTTTTTTCTGTGTTCTTAAATGATATCTCACCATCTCTATGAGTAATATGGCTTAGGGGAAATCCTATGGACTTCTCTTTCTCATAAGAATGCATGCTCTATGGATGATAGACTCATTAATCTATAACCATATGTCACAAAAGCCCTACCTGCAAATTCACTTAGATGGGAGTTAGTTTCAACAAAAAAATGTTCTCATAGAGCCTGATACATAAAATTTACTGTACAATATAATTTCATGGCACACCTAGGTGTGTCATGTTCTAGAAGTTATTTAGGTTTAGTTTGAAATACTTTAGTCTGGACAAGAACAGTACAAGAGTAATTAAAGAATCAGTAGCAACATATACAGTGACAAATTATGGCAGGACTAGAGAGTTAGTTAAGCAGCGAATAGCACTAGCTGCACTTGTTCTTGCAGAGGAACCAGGTTTGATTCTTAGGACTCACATGGTAGCTCATAATCATTTGTGAGTTCAGTACCAGGGGATCCAAAGCTTTATTCTGACACTCACTGTCACCAGGAACACGTGTGACATGTGTGTGTGTGTGTGTATGTGTGTGTGTGTGTGTGTGTGTGTGTGTGTGAGAGAGAGAGAGAGAGAGAGAGAGAAAGAGAGAGAGAGAGAAAGTCATGTGGGTGTGGGTGTAAAATCTCTAAGAAAAACACAAATACACATAACATAATGAAATAATATGGCAAACTCAGAGAAATAGGATGACCTCAAAATAGTTAGAAAAGAGAGGGAAGTCAAGTAGACAGGCAAAGAACACAGTACATTAGAATTCTCATTAGCAGGGCAAATTCTATCTCAAGAGTGATGGGAAGTCACTTCATGACTCTCAGAATAAAATATGACTTCTATATGACATAGTTACAGTATATACAACTCTTGGACATACATTCAGAGGACCGTTAAACATCCTACTCCACAGGTACTTTCTCATCTATGTTCATTCCTGCTTTATTCACAATATCTAGGGACTGAAACTAAACGTTCTTCAACTAATGAATAGAGAATCATAATGTACATGTTCACAGTGGAAATGTCAACAATACTAAAGAAAAGTGAAATGTACAGGAAAATATATGGAACTGAATAATACTCTATAAAGTTTGGTAACCAAGTCTTGCAAAGATAAATACTTTCTGATCTCTCTCATCTATGGACCTTAGCTTCTAATTTTTATATACTTTTATATTTTTAAGCATAAGTGGAAGTAGGAGCAAGGAAACTAGATGGGGATCCATGAGTCAGATCTTTAATGGAGGGAGGTGAGATAGTTAATAGAACATGCGTGATACAAAATCAGACGATTTACTGGCAGTGGAAGGATACAAGTAGAGATGTGAGTAGGAAGTTAGGGAAGTGGAATAAGGTTAAGGAGGTGAATCAGAGAAAACTAAGTATGTATGAAAATTCCATGAAGATGCCTTTTCCTTTTATGCTATTTAAAAAAATTGAAATGTGAAGGTTTGGGCTATGATATTTGCATGGATATAGTCCTACATAAAGTTCTAAAAATCATAGTAGATGGCCTCACTCTGCCAAGAATGTAAACATTTAACTTGCATTTGAAGTATGATACTGAATTACTTTCATGTCTTTTTTATGGGGGAAAATGTGTAAGAGGAAGGAGAGAGAGTGGGCTTAATGTTTCCTTCTTTTATTCATATAACCATATTTGATAACCATATTTAAATTTTACTCAAAGCATGGCAAATTTTACTATTAAATTAATATCTCTTAGACAGTGGAGTGCTCTGCCCTAAATGGGACATATACACCATGCCCCCTCCCCAAACCTGAGGGGTCTTCATGCAGAGAAGAGGGAGCAGGAATAATGTAAAAGTCATAGGTTGTAGATAGCAAGGAAACAGACACAGGAGGGAAGGTATACATCTGAACCAATATCGATTGCAACAACATGCACAAGGTCCAGACAAGCAGAATCCCAGCATCAAAGTGAGAAAATGGGCACCGAATCTCTCCACTAATGGAATATTTATTGACATTTGATAGCTGCTAGGAGGAGACTTTGTTTTCTTTAATCCGACACCTGGTAGGTTAACACATGACAGGATGGGCTCCACAACCAAGACTGAGAGACAGAGAATGGGGTTATATGGGAAAGGAAAAAAAAAAAAAAACAAAGGAAATCTCACACTTGGGTGGGAAGGGATGAGAAGGTGGTTAAGGGAGTAGTTGTAGAAACAGATGAATATGTTAAAAATTAATTTCATGGAATTCTCAAAGAATTGATAAAATATTGCCTAAAATACTGACATTTCTTGATAATATTCTTAATGTAAGCCATTACGGTACATTATTATCAAAAGTGATCCTTAAAATAATTCCATGATACAGGTGTCTATATTTCTCTTTTACAGGTCATAAAACTAAAGCTTTAAAAACTGATTCAAAACATGCCACAGATAGAAAAATCGTAAGTAAATCTGAGATTCAAATTCTATCCAGAAAAGCTATACGCCGTTCTTCACTAGCAGACTGTTTGCACTCACAGTGGACAATCTGTTCTCAGCCTCATTAATACTACAAGCTGAGGGGTTGCAAAGAAGAAACCAGTCTTTCTCTGTTCATGTTGCTGCATTTGTATTTGCTGCCCCTGAAGATTATAGAAGCATCCAGCTGCTAGAAAGAATGCATAAATCTAAGTGTGTAACATATTTTATCCTCACTGCATAGAAAAGAGTAGGTGAGGGTAATGGATTTTCCCATCAAATGTCTATCAGTAAAGTCCTTCACCATATATAGAAGAAGGCCATCTGGTCCCATATTCCAGTTGCAAAACTGTTAAAAGAAAATAATAGGAGAGAAGCCCTCCCTTTTCATGGCGGCGGGTTCCTGGTGAGTGCCACCGCTTAGGATCCACCGGTTCAACTCAGGGTAAGTTCGACACTAGCCCCCAGCCTCCCTGCTAGAGTAGGAGACATCCCCTCCCCTTTCCCC
>JAQHUG010000329.1:1643942-1673088 GCA_028555095.1 Dicrostonyx torquatus | reverse complement strand
TATATATATATATAGATATATATATATCTTTCAGCCAAGCTTTACTTCGTTAAGCCACTGACAGAAAGCAGCTTCTTTATTAACCAATGGCAATAAAACATATTCACATCATACATCACCTCCCACATCAGGTAGCTTTTGGTTTGTTGTTGTTGTTTTGGGTTTTTTTTTTAGATTGGATTTGAAAGATATTTTGTTTTTGTCTGTGGATGCCTTTTTGATCAATTATTCCAAGGCTCATGAACCTTTCAGAAGAAGGGGAGAAAAATGTAAGAACCAGATAAAGTGTGAGGTGCTGTGGAATGCTATCTTTAGAGTGTAACAGATCTGATTACCTAAAGAACACCTGCAGAAGGCTAGGCATATCAACATTTGCTAATTGGGGATGAGGCTCATGAGGTACCACTCTCCTCCCTGAAGATGTATAGATAGGCAAACATTGGATATAAGTGGAAGGGGTTTGTGAGACCCTGCTCCTTCTTCAGGATTTAGGGGTAAAGACAGTTGTTGGAGGATAAAGACAGATTTTCATCAATGATTTAGCCCGAGTAAGTTACCAATACTTTCAAATACAACCCAAATTAAGCTAATTATGTCACAATGGAAAAAAGTCATGAAAATAGAGGGAGGGAGATGGAGTGATGGTTCGGTGATTAAAAGCACCCACATGATGGCTTATAATCAGCAGTTACTCAAGTTCCAGGGAATACCATGCCCTCTTCTGACCTCTACAGGCTATGAACTAATGTGGTGCACATATTTGTAAGCAAAACACAGATGCACACATAAAATACACAAATCTAAACATATTTTGAAAAAGAAAATAGAAGAGGAATTAATTAGAGAATGAAGGGGAACAGCAATTTCTTTAGGACAGACAAAATGGAAGAGTGCCTATGTTAAAATGAATTGTGTATAAAATGTGATAATGTAATCATTTTATATATTAATAAGATATGAAACCCCAAAGGATACAAAAAGCATGAAACCTAAAACATAAAGACTATAGTTGACAAAACTATTTTACTACACTAGAGAGTAATTAGAACTTAGCAAGTCTTGCCACACACAAGACAATGTGAGATAGTAGAAAATTAATTTGCTTTAGTCTAGAAACTCTTTTACTATTTGGATTCCATAACATCTTTCTGCAACTCTCAAATGTATATAATAAATTTATTTTTTAAACAGACCTTCTTCAGGCTGAGATTGATTTATGACAAGACCACTACCCAGAGGAATTGGCAAGATGTTTCTTTGCTTTTTTATTTCAATATTATTGTTAATTTTCTTTTGGAGGGAAAGTTACAGGGGGAGAGTGTATATGGAAGAAATGGAAAATGAGTGAGATTGGGGTTCATGATGTGAAATTCCCAATGAATCAATAAAATCATGTTAAGAAAAGAAAAAAGACCTTCAATTATCTTCTTAATGCTTAAATAATTCTGAACCTCAAATGTTTTATCTAATACCTATCTCATAATGCCATCACAGGGAGTGTTGAGATTAGGCTTTAAGATAAAAAATCTGCTATTTCTGTAGGACAAAAATGCTCAAAATCTTTTCTTTATCTACTATACGGAATAAATTACTTGGAATATACCTTAATAAAAGTAGATATTATGACTTTAAAAAAAATAAAGAGTTAAAGTCATTTGTTCCACTTAATCTGTGAATACATGTGAAATACATGTTATTTTAAATCCCTTACAACTCTAAAATAAATGTTTCTCATGTCATAGAAAGTAATCTTTGAACTTTCATATAAACATTGAAATGATACTGGATTCAGGGCAGTCTCATTTTTATAAGAATTATGGCATGTCCTTATATTTCAGTAATATTTTTTCACATTCAAAACCTTACTTATCAACTGATACTGTGAAGTTCCCCACAGGAACATTTTCACAGCTGTGGTGAAATTCATTAACACTTCCTTAAAATTGGGATTTGCATCAGTAGAGGACAAGGTCAGTCACACCAAAAAGAGCATAAATGTAGCAGCCTAGGGAATGAAGCTAAAGTCTCTGTGGTTTAACTTCAGCTGATATAAAGCTTCTCCATGGTGGTAATTTTGTCAGTGCTGTTACTTAAAATGTATTTTCCTGTGGAAAATGCATAGGCCATAATATCAATTGTCCTCTAATCTCACCTATAACTACATTTTTATCAACCACTGCATCCATGTTTTGTACTTTTGTTTTACATTTTATGATCACTATGTGCTAGTAAATATAGTTCTATCACATATAATGATCAATTAAATATGTTTACTCATGCACTAAAAGTAAAATCTCATTAACCTAGGAGAGAGATAAAAATGTTTCCACTATATCAAGCATTTCAGTAAAATCAATTGGAACCTTGGGAGTGTTACATAGCACCTGATGTTGTGATGCATATTTAATAAAAGTCTGGCATTATAGAGAAATTGTTTATAGTAAAAGCATGTACCATGAAGCTGACAAAATCCTTAATCTGCATAAACTAAGTCCATGAGATAAGTTGTGACTTTTAGCTTTTTCTCTCTGTCAAAAAATGCAAACATAAAAGTCCCTTTGCTGACATTACAAGATGAAAACACATAAATTCAGCATTTAATTCTTCAAGATACAGAGGGCCAAAAATTAATGTTCATATAACAGAAAGTTAGTAAAAGTCAGAAGTCAAAGAAAAATAGTGTAAAATATTGCTTTCTAGACAGGATGTGGTTATTGCTCTCAAAAACTCAAAGCAACTATGGTTGCTTGCATAACATCTACACCAAAATCAAGCTAGTAAACATTCCAGCATGGAGAAGGGGGACTTATAAGGTATTGACAATTAAGTCTGCTGAAGAGGAAGAACAAGTTTTTGGGGGGCATGTTGCCCCTGGTAGGTTGTTGATGCTTTAGTGGATGGTCCCACGCCTATGTGCGTAGGGCTCATGCTCCCAATTTACTCAGAAGATCTTGTCTTTTTCTACTTCCCATGTAGATTAGATCTATGTATGTCTCTCTTAGTGCCCTCATTGTTTTCTAAGTTCTTTGGGGTTGTGATTTGGAGGCTGGTTTTCTTGCTTTATGTTTAAAAACCACTTATGAGTGAGTACATGTGATAATTATCTTTATGTCTGGGTTACCTCACTCAAAATAATGTCTTATAGCTCCATCCATTTGCCTGCAAAATTCAAGATGTCGTTAATTTTTCTTCTGTGTAGTACTCCACTGTGTAAATGTACCACAATTTCCTTATCAATTCTTTGGTCAAGTGACATTTCAGTTGTTTCCAAGTTCTGGCTATGACAAACAATGTTGCTATGAACATAGTTGAAAACATGTCCTTGTGATATGATTAAGCATCCTTTGGATATATACCCAAAAGTGGTATTACTGGGTCTTGAGGAAGGTTGTTTCTTAATTTTCTGATAAATCGCCACACTGACATCCAAAGGGGCTGTACCAGCTTGCATTCCCACCAGCAATGCTGAAGTGTTCCCTTTTCCCCACACCCTCTCCAGCATAAGTTGTCATCAGTGTTTTTGATCTTGGCCATTCTTTCAGGTGTAAGATGGAATCTCAAAATTGTTTTGATTTGCATTTCTCTGTTGACTAAGGATGTTGAACATTTCCTTAAGTGTCTTTCAGCCATTTTAGATTTTTCTGTTGAGAGTTCTCTGTTTAGATCTGTACTCCATTTTTTATTGGATTATTTGTTCTTTTGATGACCAATTTCTTGAGTTCTTTGTATATTTTGGAGTTCAGACTTCTGTCTGATGTGAGGTTAGTGAAGGTCTTTTCCCATTCTGTAGGCTGTTGCTTTATCTTATTGACCATGTCCTTTGCTTTAAAGAAGTTTTTCAGTTTCAGGAGGTCCCATTTATTAATTGTTTCTCTCAGTGTCTCTGCTGCTGGGTGGGACTTGGAGCTCTGTGTGGGAAGGAGGCCTCTCTGACTTGGAACCCACTACGCAGTCATCCCATGGAAGCTACAGGAGCTCAACCCTATGCCTAAGTCTCCACAGGCCCATCTCCACTACATCAAGTGACCCAGACTTCTACCAATCCATACCTGTCTCCTACTAGCTTTCAAAAGGGTTTTTGTGTTTGTTTGTTTGTTTTTGTTTTTTAAACAAAGACAACACTATGATGACTACCTAGGATTTCAGGTTGAGTGATGTTTAATTTCAGTGTTCATTACTGTATATTGTAAGATGTTAATCCTTTCTAAACTATAAAGGTTGGCCCTCACACCTGAAAAAAATATTAGAGAGGAATGAACATGACAAGGTGGATATGTGGAATCCAGACATTTTGATGAAACCCAAAACTGTAACTAGAATTCCTAATCTTAATATTCAGAAGTACTCTGAGATCTTTGCTAAATGTTTGTGCATGTTGTTGAACTAGATGACCTATAAAAAGACATGGATACCATTTTAAGATTTTTTTTATTAATTTAAGTAAAAAATGCTGGCTCTCACAGGGAGAACATTGGTGTGGGAATTCCTTCTGTCTATGTGTATTCTTGTCTATGTATTTCTGATCTTGATTAAGGTACTGTATTTGTGCAATTCATTTAACAATGCAATGTATAATTAAGAAATATAGGTTAATAGATAATAATCTATAATAGTCAAGTTTGTAGTCATGTTCATTAGATTTTCTAGATGTATAGAGATATGTTTCAGTTAGATAGGTATCCTTCAAATCTTTCAGAGACATTCAGAATATTGTATTTAAAGGATTTTAAAACTTAAGACTTTTCATGACAATGACACATCTGCTCCTGGCAGCAGCAGTTACTTCAAGAGGAATATGGGCATTGAAGAGTCTCCTTATGGAGTTTGCTAGCCATTTGGGCAAGAAGCTGCTCTTTCCTGGACTGCTTAACTGGACACACAGGACCCACAGAGAAAAGATTGCTGAACTTGCCTAAAGCTGAGATGATCCTTCGGGGTTCCTGCTTCATGAAAGAATCTGCTAGACTGTCCTTGAGATTTCCTGCTTTTTGAAAAGTCTGCTGTATACTATGGGCCTGTAGGCTGAAGATGGATGCCCTGACATTACAGAAGAACATTGGGTAACTGTCCAAGCAGTGAGATTCTAAAGTTTTAGAAATTGCTTACAATGTACTTCCTGTATATTTAGGTAATATTATATCCTTCTGGAGTCTTTCATGGAATTGAAGAATAGATAGAAAGTAGATATAGTTCCTGTTAATTATGATAAAAGATAAAGTAAATAGAAATATTGTAACTGTAATTCTTGCTTGATAACTGTTTTGTTATATGTAATATTACTATGTTAACACCTTCCTTTTTGTTTAAACAGAAAAGGGGAAATGATTTGGGAGGTCCTTCTGTCTATGTGTTGCTTTTATTGGTTAATTAATAAATAACTGACTTGTCCTATAGCATGGGAAGAAGAAGGCAGAGTTAAAGAGAAGCCATAGAGCCACAGGAGATAGACACTGTGAATTTACCTGGTAAGCCACAGCCATGTGGCGATATACAGATTAATAGAAATGGGTTAAATTAAGATGTGAGAGTTAGCCAATAAGAATCTAGAGCTAATAGGCCAAGCAGTGATTTAATTAATATAGTTTCTGTATGATTATTTCAGGGCTGAGCAGTCAGAAATGACCAACCAGCCTCTCTCGTATAGTAGAACACCATTTTATAAATAAGTGACTCAATTACTTTATCTCCTCCAATGAGTTTCTACTTACCATTGAATAAATGATAGAGTCTGTTGTCATAAAACAGAATGATGCCAACAGCAACCAGTACAGAACCTAGTAGGTAAAATTAAGTATGCAGGGGAAAAGGAGTGTTCAATGTAAAAGTCCGGTTACTTTCTGCTTTCCAATCTTGAAAAAAAATGCCTTTTAGAAAGAGGATTCATGGTTTAAAATATCAAACTATGTAAAATAACAAACTAAAAATATTCATTCCCATGCCACAATTAGAAATGTGGTGCTGTGGCTGGGGACAGAGGTCAGTTGTTGAAGTGGTTACCATATAAAAAGAAGGTTCTAAGTTCGGAACCCCAGAATCTATTGGGAAAAAAAAAACACTGTGTCACATGCTTTTATTCCTAGCACTTGGGAGACAGAGAAAAGGGTTTCTGTGAGACTGAGGCCAAACTGATTACATAGTGAGTTTTAGGACAGCCAAAGCTACAGAGTAAGACAGTCTCAAAAAATATCAACCCACAAACAAACAAAAATAACTGATGATAGCAGTACATGGGCTTGTAGTCCAAGTCCTAGGGTGGCAGAGACAGGAGAACCCTAGGGTTTTATAGCCAGATAGTCTAGCTATGATGTTGAGTTCCAGATTTGTTGAGACAGATCCTATCTCCAGAAATAAGATGGAGTGCCACAGACAAAGACATCCAATGTCTACCTCTGGCTTCTACATGCATGCATGTGCACGCACACACATATACATACACATGAGAGAGAGGGTGAAAGGGAGAGTGAAAAAAGGGGGTAACAGCTAACCATGAAGCAACCAAGAAAATTGGTCAGAAGATGCAAACATCAGATAAGTTGTTCAACAAGATAAACTTAATATTTCTGTCAAACAATTTGACTCATAATTCCAAAGAAATATGCTTAGCCACTATCATAGCCACATCGATGTATCGGCTTTACTTTCCAAATGTAGTTTTGTATTCATTTTTTTCTTCAGTCATTTTCAATGATACTTAAATATCACATTAAACTAAAGGACAAATTAGAAATTTGCTTTCTGTAGAAATTACCTCTACACAAACCAATCCAGAAAATGCTATTTTCCTGTATTCATTTTGTTCAATGAATCATCAAGCTTGTAAGAGTTTAAAATAAAAACTCTTAAGCTGTGAGTTCATAGATAAGTTTCTTATGATCTACAGGAAAAGTAGAATTATTATGGTCAATGGATCATAGGATTCATAAGATTGTGTAAGGAGTCAGTAAAACTATTAGGGCAAGCAATTTTGGTATTTGAGAATCCTATCTGGAGTAATTAATGGTTGAAGCCAAACCTTCTCAGGTTAAGCTCAGGTACCAGGAACTGTAAGTTTCATTAAATGGAGTTTAGATTAGGTCAATATAACAAGCTCAAGAAAGGAAGACTTTAGAAGGTGCCTACTGCCTAAGTACAGGATCTGAGAACAAGTCAGTGAGTAAATCCTGAGACTCATACAAATGTACCTAACTCTTTATTAAAGGGGGATAAATTGAGAAAATAGAAAATCTTCTGTTATGGTTCCAAAGTTAGAGACTTCTGGATTGTATTTAGAACCAAAGCAACAGACCTAGACACCATAAGACCTAAAAATTAATGAATATATATATACATATATTCATTCATATCTGTAGAATTATGTTTTTAGTTCATACTTATTCTCTTTAATTTCAGATCTATGTCAAGTGAATGCATTTCAAAATTGATCCAAAGTTATAATTCTGTCCTCTTTAATGCATAGATGTTTGTATTACTTTTCAGTAATTAATTAAATGCTCATATGCTTTTCGATAGAATGAATGTACACAGACAGGGCCCTACAAGTGATCTCTGTTTTGGGAGAGAAGTTTGAAATGTGTATTGATCTCATCATTCAAATGATTCATTAAGCACCTAGATATGACAATTACAAGCCCTGGAGCAGTTCATGGAAGATCAATAAGTAAGTATACTTTATGGTAACAGTAGTCGAACTGTGGTGGCTTTAATGAAATGGTCCCCATAGACCTGTAGGAAGTGACAGCCTTTTTTGTATAGATATGGCCTTGTTGTGGGAAGTGTGTCACTGGGTCAGACTTTGAGGTTTCAGATGTTCAAGCTAAGCCCAGTGTCTCACAGTTCTCTTGCTCCTGCCTGCGGATCCAGATGCAGAACTCTCAGCTTCTTCACCAACACCATGTCTGTCTGTGTGCCACCATGCTTCCCACCACAATAACAGTAGACTAAAACTCTGAAACTGTAAGCCAGCCCTAATTAAATGTTTTTTATAAGAGTTTCTGTGGTCATGGCATCTTTTCACAACAATAGAACCAACCCTAAGACAGAAATTGTTCTTCAGTTATCAGGATTAGACTTCCTGAAGTCTGTTAAACATATAGCCTCACTACACCCGAAGTTGGAACCCTTCATTCAGCTTTATTGTGTATTGCTCAGCTTATACATAATAAGTCCATTCGCTATCTGGATACTTAATACGCACCCTGCAATGCACAATAAATCCCTTTATCCACAGTAAACCCTTTAATCATTTTAAACAGTTATCTACTTGGTTTTTTTTTAACCCAAAGTATTTAATATATACCTCACACTCTGAACCCTGGGATATAAAAATTGCCCTTAAGAATCATACTAACTGCTATTTAAAAGTCAATATTCAGTTATCTGAGAATACCTTACTAAAAATATCATATTAACATTACATTAATTGTAGCTCATATCACTAAGTTACTCACTTTAAAGCATGAAAGTATTACAGTGAAATATATCTTTCTAAAATAATTAATGGAGAGAGAAGTAGATCTGGAACCAGAAACATGCTTCTTTATCTTCTGTTTTTAAAAGTTAGCTCATCATACTCTTATAATGGAATAAGCATCAGGCCAAATAACCAGGTCCCATGGCTGACTGAGAACCATCCATCATTTCTGAATCATTTGTTTCAATGCTTTGACCACAGTATATGTCACCTTCTTTCCAGCTTTTTGCTTCCAACATTACCCCATTTCTCCTTGATAGAATCATTAAGCAAATCAACTAGACTGTGGATCTTTCTAACAAACATCAAAACCTGAAGACTATTAGGAATTCATTTCTCAGACCTCATCTAGCCAAGCCACTCAATTCCATCTGTAAGTTCTCTGTCTTTCAATATACTATTTGGAAATATTTTACTATTCTAAATATTTTTATGGAATGTATCCTACTCTCATGACCATATGATAATGAAAAACTATTGAACCTCATTGATTTCAGTTTTTAATATCCAAAATAGTTTTAATAATGACTATTTCTTAGAGGGTACTGAGTATGAAATAAAATCAACACAAGTAAATATAGTTCAAGAGCCTAATATATGACAAGCATTCAACAACTTGAACTATTATTAATACAAATATCATCAACAATTATATCTGCATATTAGAAATATCATTGGAAGGATTTCTTATAAGTAACATAGAGATTTGTTAGTATTAGAAGAATTCATTGGAAAAATGTAAATGCACTGTAAAGTTAGAATATGAGGTTCATTTTCATCTAGTAGTATTTACCTTTAAATTTAGGAGTACATACTGCTTTTGCAGAAGACCACAGTTTGGTACCCAAGACCATCTAATGTTCTTCACAACTGTTCCAGAGCTTTGAACACATTTGAATGAACTTACACAATGCAAATGTATGAACATACACATATATGTATGCAGCAAACAAATAAGCATTTTAACAAATGAATAATAAATAATAATGAACTAAATGCAGGATCAGGCAGGGCAGTATAAGCACTGAAGTATAAAACAAATGCGAACAGTTTAGAAAGGAGACCTAAGGAAAAATTGTAATAATGGTGACCCTGATTAACTTCATGCTCTTTACCATTTATTTAATTCTTGCACATGCTTTTTTTTTGCTCCTTACTGTTTCTTCATTTACTTCTACTTATGACACTTAGAGGGTCACCCAGGAGCAAGCTCATAATATAGCCTCCCAAAGAAGCACAAAACTGGATATTCTCATTTTTCTCTGTGCATTAGATCACTTTTTAACTTTATACAAGTTAGACTCGGTACCAGCCAGGCACTGAACTAACCCTTCTTCATGCACTTCTTATCGAATTCAGCCTGCATAAAGAATTGATGGAGCTGGGAGATGGGGAGGGGCACTCTCTTCTAATCCCAGCATTTGGAGTCTAGTGCAGGAAGATTTTGGGTTCTATACAGACCTAGGCTAACAACAGAACCCTGTATTTCAAAAAAGAAAACTTAAAAACAATAAAGCTCTATGGAGAAGCAGGATGACAGATTAGGCAGTCCCAATCCTTACCCCCCCACACACACACACAAAAAAAAAAGAAACACCACGCGAAATTTGTATGGTGACGATTAAGATATTCAACAAAGCAACTATGGGACAAGTTCAGTTCAGGCACCCACTCCTCTGCTGCCCAAGTACCTAGCTGGGACATCCCTGTGAATACCTGGGATCCCCTCAAGAGAGAAGTCCTCTGCAAATTTTAAAAAGACTCCCGTTAATGTAGATATCTTATTCCCTTCCCCAATAACCACCCTTCCTCCATCTCCACCCTCCCACAACCCCAGGCTCTCTGCGGTTCTTCCTTTCTCCCTTCTACCCGCTCCCTTGAGCCATAGACCCACATTCACATCAGAACAAGGGATCGAGCTACCAAGGTCCAGTGGAAGAGCAGAAGGAGGGAGAAAATGAGCAAGGAAGTCAGGACCATGAGGGACTGGCCCACCAACAGAGACAGTGTGCTCGATCTATTGGGAGCTCATCAAATCCAGCTGGACCAAGACTGAATGAGCATATGACCTAAGTGGACTCTATGAATGTGACTGCCAGTGGGGACTGACTGAGAAGCCAATGATAATGGCACTGGGACCTATCTCTTCTGCATGTATTGACTATTTGGGAACTTATTCTATATGGATGCACATCTTCTTAGACCGAGATGAAGGGGGGAGGGCCTTGGGCTTCCCATAGGACAGAGTATCCTGCACCATCTTAAGGAAGCAGGGAGAGGGCGGTGGGGTAGTGGGGGAGCGGGAGGGCCAGGAACAAGGGGAGTAAATGTAAATTTTTCTTTTAACAATAAAAAAAGGAAAAAAAAAGAAACACCACACAATAGCATACAAATCAAGCTACCTTTATCAGAAGAAATCCAGCGTCCAGGTAGCAATCAAAGCATTCCTCTATACACAAAGAACTCTGTGTGTTTGAATTACATATAAGCTCACAACATATTATTCTCTATTCCTATACAGTACCCAACTGTGAATTTCTTCCAAAGTGCTCATTACCTCCGAGATGAAAATAGGCAACTAACGGGTGGTGCATCTAACCTTTATGGTTTTTCCATCTCCCGTATAACCCGTGGAGCAATGATACTTTAAGTAGGTCCATTGGCTCCTCTACAAAGCTGTCACTCAACTTGCCAAAGTACAGGCTGTTAAGAAAGACTGGCCTCCAGATATTAATTCTACCTACCTGAAAAACTGTAATCAGAATTCCTCCAATGTTTTATTATTTATTTACTTATTCAAATAGCACCTGTCTAACAGTTGTCACAATCCATTCAGAGATTTTTATTTAGAGATAATGATAAACACCTGCAATTCAGCCAGAACATTTCCAAAAACAAACTGTGCATTTTTATTGCTAATGAATTGTATGTGTGGTGTAATTATAAGACGGCAGCCATGGCCCAGGGCCTCATCTTTATTGCTTTATAAAGTTGTTTTGTGTATCCAGAGAGACGGTTTTCTAGACAGATAACTGAAATCAATTTAGCCACTTCCCTTTAAGGGACAAAAGAGAAATTTCTCTGCTGTTTCAAACATAGTTGAAAAGCTGTCAGAAGTCCAATTGAGAGGCAAACTTAGTACAAATTGTGTTCACCCATGCAATCACTTTCAAAAGCCCATTCCTCCTCCTAGGAGCAGTAAGCTGGAAACTGGCCTCTGTTCCATTATTCTGAGGTGAATGTGTTTACATTAATAGCAATATTTTCAGTAAAAGTTATCCACGTAGAGCTTTCTGAATGCTTTCATTTTGCTGTTGTGCATCATACTTAGAAGGAAACAGCAGCTAAAATGTCTAAAAAGGTTCGTGTTGGAGAGCAGTGATAAGCACAGGCCCCTTCTTCATGGGTTCCAGCAGAAAGAGTTCAGACTGAGCGTTCGAACCATCAACTGCTCTCCATTTTCCCAATAGGGGACTTGGATTAAAACCATGCTTCCTCTAGAAGTACAACCTGCAGCCCAAGAGTAAAGAGTCAGGCCAGTGAAGCTAACAGCAAGATCTTCTTCACTGGACTCATTGCTACAGCAAATGACAGGACAGTTCAATATGAGCTCGGAATGGAAGCCTTATTCGTAAGAGTATATCACCACATTCATGTGACCCCACCAGTCTTATAGTTTTCCATACTTTTCAAGCTTCCCTTGGCTTTCTAATGATTTAAATATCATTCTAATTCCATATAGGAAAACCATTGCCAGTTCTGTTTTCAGAGATATTGATACAATGAAATGACTACGGTTGAAACACTAAACTTAACCTTTAATTATTACCCAATCTAACCTTGATTCCACATATTCATATATGCCAGGGATTTATAGTTTGTTCTTAGGTCTTCCCCTTCTACTGTATCTAGCCTTTGTTACAAGCTGGGAGGAGAGAAGAGAAAAAAATCATGATTAGGCCACCACTTGTAGTTTCTGTTATTATTCTTCTTTTCCTAATCAAGATTTTTTTACATGATTAATTTCTCCTCTATGACACTTTGGAGCCCAGTTATATTAGAAGTTTTTTAGCATTTGCCTGCTGAAGGGAATATATTTATAACCTTTAAAATGTTGATTTTATAATTATCTAAAGCAACATGTCTCAGTCTCTGGGTATGCATATATTTGTATTACCTGTTTCTAACTTATATGGACAGTAATGAAATTCACACATACAAATATTCATGACAAAATGGACTTTCTGTGTGCTCTGGAAAGAAAAATTCTCAGGGGCACTATTTTGTGTGCATTGATTGTACATTCCCACCCCTAAGTGAGGTGCAGTCTCATGATACAGAGAATGATCAAGAAGATCATGAGAAAAAGAAGCAGAAGCAGCCAATGTCTATAAAAATACATTTAACGTTAATTGCCTATGTTATTTCATTCTTCCTAGTTATGTAAGGCACATTACTGCAAGGATAATGGTACAGTACCAGTACAGAAAGAAGATTTTGTATTAGTCCATTTTCTCTGACTATAGTAGGGTATTGGTTGGAAACTGGAAAACTTAGAAAGACACAAGATTTGCTTTCTTTATTTCTAAAGGCTGCAGAATCCAAAAACTTGGAGTCAGTGTCCAGTAAGGACCTTCTTGCTATACCATACTATGGCTTTTTTTTAAACCTTGGGCTGCAAATGCACCTGAGGTTACATTGAACATAGGAGTTACAAAAATGTTGACAACAGATAAACGGTTTCCTATTTTTTTTTGGTTTATTTATTTTGGATTGTGGGAAGTGGTTTGTTTGTTATTGTAGAAAAGGTGTCACTCTATAGCCCACATTGTCCTGGATCTTCCAGCAAACCTCCTACGTCATTTTACCACATACTGGAATTACAAGCATGACCCATCACTTTCAGATTGTTTACCAAAAGGCTTCTGAATGCACAATGATCCAATATTAATTCAAAATCAGATGCATGAGACTGGAGAGATGGCTCAGTGGTTGAGTACACACCGTTCTTCTAGAGTACCTGAGTTCAATTCCCAGCACCTCCGTGACAGCCACAATTCCAGTTCCAGGGGATTTGTTGTTCTCTTCTGTCCTCCTTGGACTCTGGTCAAGCATGTTACATGCGCATATGTACACTCACACATACATATTTATAAATATATGCAGACAAAACACTCATACATGCAGAATAAATAATTTAAAAATAAATTTTTAAAATCTGATGCATAATGAACCTAAGGGTTTTGCAGTTCAGCTGTATTGACTGGTGTCAATACGCCCTTGATTCTGAATGAGATGTACACTTTGCCCTCACCATGCCATTATCCTTGATACCTAAGAATTGAGTCTGATTAATATGGTGGTCATATTTCATTCTAAGTGTTTTCTGGGGCTCATTTGAACTTTCAGCAATGATGTGGAGAACCATGAATGTCCCAAAATCCCAGAGAAAAGAGCCAATGTCATTCCTAAAAACAGGCAAGCATTAATTTAATTTTTAAAAGCCAACTTTAGGTTTTTCTCTCCATTGGTACACAGATTGAGGTCCTTTCTCTGATGTTTAGACTACCTCTCATGCGCCCAACCAGAAATATCTGCCAGAAGCATCCTTAAGGTTGAAAGTGTACAGCCCAGAAACACTATTTTGGTGAAGTGGGTTGTACATATAAACTCAGTTTTGGACACCATGAACAAAATATACACAAGCTTCAAATCAGACAAAATACCAGCATGGAAGAGGAGAGGTGGGCATACTTCATTGAGGAGCTATTAACAGTTGTTAGTTATCAGGATTGGGAGAGTTAGCTTTGTTGAGGGTGTGGTGCCAGATAGTGCTATCATGCTCTGGTGGATGGCCTTACATCCAAGAGAACATGGGCTGCACAAATTTGACTTAATAGATTTTTTTAAAAGGACACAAAGTTGACTGGGTAGGGAAAGGGCGGTGGATCTAGGAGGAGTTGGGAAAGGAGAGTTAGATAAATAGGATGAAAATCAACTGTATAAGATTCTCAAACAGGCCACGTGGTGGTAGCACATGACTTTGATCCCAGCATTTGGGAAGGCAAAGGCAGGTGGATCTCTGAGTTCAAGGCCAGTCTGGTCTACAAAAGTAAGTTCTAGGACAACCAGGGCTGTTACACAGAGAAACCATGTCCTGAGGGAAAAAAAATCTCTAACAATAAAGGTGGTTTTAAATAAAAATTTAAAACTGACTACCATACCAATACATATTATTCCTCTAGCGTTGTAATTTATTATGCTAACAATTGATTTGGATATGTTTTATTTAATGAATACTGTAAGTAATGAAACCAGGTATGACATTTGTGGTTATTGTCTTACTGGAAGATTCATCTTCAGGTTACAAGAAGATATTCTGGCGATTTTAAAACAAAGAGCAAGGTACTCTCCGCACAGCTATCCCAGGTGTTTTCTCAGTCACCGTGTTCACTATGTTTGGATCACCACTACCTAACCTGCACTAGATAGGACTGTACACATTAAGGTTTGGGAGGGAGATTAGTTTTAAAGGCCATCATGTTATTGCCGGCATTTTAGTCTTAGAGTAAAATAAAATTTAGCATCCAGAGACAAGGCTCACTGGTTAAGAGCAATGATTGCTTTTCCAGAGAACCTAGGTTTGAGTCCCAGCACCTCCTATTCACAACTATCAGTGACTCCTCTTCTGAAGAATTCTGTGCCCTCTTTTGGTTTCCTCAAGTACCAGTTACACAAATGCTGCACAGGTATAGATGGAAGCAAAATAAGTATACAAATATTTTTTTTAAAAAAATTTAAATCTAACTTAGAGTATTCATCAAGTTTAGTTATGATGTATAGAATGTTAATTGTACTTCCTCAAAGGCACCTAAAAGGTCTTTCATTTTCTGGTGAATCATTCAAGAGCCTTCCCAGCTTTTTTCATCTCTGATAGGAAAAAATAGCACTTACATTTTTATACAGTCATTACAATGAAATTACCATCAGAAATTTAATATATATAAATATATAAATATATATATATAAATGGTCAAAAAGAATTTTTAAAAAGCTCACAAAGCATAAAGTCAGCTAAATTTATGAAATCTTTAAGCTTCCTACCAGTGCCAGATAAGAAGGTAAATGTCATTATGACTTAGATCCAGGGCACTGTGTTAATTAAAACTTAGGTGCCAAAAGATGTCTTTTATTCAGCCAGAACTGGGAGCATCATAATGAGTAACAGTAACTTACTTTATGTTGCTTTTAATTTATCTAGGGTTTAACAACTTAACATTTTAGCACCAGCAAGAAAATTTACTTCCTATCTGGGGCAAATTCTAAGCAATGATACTATAACTGATTAAGTAACTGTGTTCTAAATTCTAGAAAGGTTCCTCAGTATAGAGAAGCCATGTAGTCACTGATGAAAGTTAATTTCCTATCCTTCTGTCCTCACTTCTACAAGAAACAAAATCTCCATTAAAGTTATGGACCTGTTGATAGTAGAAACAAGTTTTCTCTCATCCTTCCCACGATCTTCCTCAAAACTAGTGTAACAACAAAGATGCTAACCAGACACAGTGTCCCCTTTAATCCCAGCATGCAAGTGGCAGAAAGATGAGAATCTCTTTGAGTTCTAGGCTAGCCTGGTCTACACAGCAAGTTCCACAACAGAATGAGCTACATAGAAAGACCCTGTCTCAGTTGTTAAAAGAAAAAGGAAGGATGCTCAGATGCTTCACGTCCTATTTACTACATACCCAAAGACTTATTTATTATGTGACCATAGAAAGAACAAAGATAAGGAAAATGAAAACTTTTGCTGAAACACTCAGAATAACTTTTCCTTCTCTATGTGATCAAAAAGTATCTAGAGTATTCCTTTGTGAAAATATAAAAATTCATAATTTTATTTTATTAATTTATAGTTGATATACAAAGATATATAAACCATATACCTTGCTGGAATGACCAACCTCCTTGCTCCTACCTCTCCCATTCTCCTCCTGATCCAACTAGACTTCATATGGTCTCCCCTTTTGCTTTTAAGACCTTTATGTTGTTGCACTACCTATACTTGCTCCCTCCATTCTCCTCCCCTTATAACTTTTCTTCTGTCTCAAAGTGTACATGCTTACATCAACATTTCTTATTTGTATTTGAGTCTAGCTTACGCCATTTAACATACTTCTCTCCAACCCCAATTTTCTAGCAAGTACCATGATTTTCCTTTATGACTGAATTTGTTCATTGTACATATGTAGCACATTATCTTTATTTCTTCGTCTGTTGATGGATACAAAGATTGTGTTGGCTATTCTGAGTACTGCTGCCATATGCACGGATGAGCTATTGGCAACAATAAATGCTATCTGTGCATTCTGAATTGCATCTCTGAATGTTGGAGAGAAAAAGAAACTTGCTTATTAACAGTCTTAGAGTTTCTATTGCTGTGAAGAGATACTATGACCATGAAAACCCTTATAAAGGAAAACATTTAAAGGGTGGCTTACATTTTCAGAGGTTTAGTCCATTTACATCATGGTGAGTCACAGTGGCAGGCAGGCTGGCAGACATTGTGCTGGAGAAGTACCTAAGAGTACTACATCTTGCAGGCAATAGGAAATAAACTGTCTCACTGGGAATGACAAGCATATATGAGACCTCAAAGCCTGCCTCCATAGTGACATACTTCCAACAATAAGACCATACCTGTTCCAACAAGGCCACACTTCAAATTATTGCCACTCCCTTTGCGGCCCATTTTCTTTTAGACCACCACAGCAATCAACTCCCCACTGGTATTTGAGACATTTATAGGATTCCAGAGTTGACCTAAATTACTCTTGGGACGGGGTTAGAAGACTTCCAGAGTATTCTCATGCATGTATCTGTGTTAGTGCCCTCTGCAATGCTCCTTGTGACGTTCCAAAACTACGGTTCAAATTTAAAAACCTTGCATGTGCAGCAGCAGAGCTGAAAGGCATTCCTTTAAGATCCAATATCATTATTAGCCTATTTGGAGAGCTCACTACCATTTTTTAGTCTTCTGAATTCTCCTTTGCTTGTCGAAATTCACTTTGTCCAGACCATACCTCTGCCCCTGTACACTCCTCAGTGCTGTGAAAGCTGTACCAACTCCTTTGGAATGTGGCTCTTTGTCATGCGGAGACCTCCCTCCTCTTGCATGAATGGAAAGGGAAGGGAAAGAATCCTGAAGAAACTATTTTAAGCCACAGTTAAAATCTTTAGGGAAACTTATTTTTTTCTTTTTGATTCTTTGGGCCAGGATTTCTCTGTGTAGTTCTGGCTGTCCTGGAACTTTCTCTGTGTGCTCAAACTCACAGAGATCTGCCAGCCTCTTCCTTCCCAGTGTTGGGATCAATGGCAGGTTCTACCACATGTAACTCCTTTGGAGAACACTTAAAACTGTGATAAGGATTCTGAAGTGTAGTTCTCCACAGTAGGTGGCTTCTGGCAGGGTGCAGGTGGGTAAAGACTCAATTTTCTTTAAGGGGCTGGCTACTGGATGTTTGACCATGCTCCAGAAGGCATATGGGAAACACGAATTGGACTTGTAGGTTGTTTAGGGTTTTTGTTTTATTTTGTTTTGTTTCTTCTCCTCCTTCCCCTTCTTTCTTCTTTTGAGGAGAAAGTCACAAGGACAGGGAGGGGGGGAGCAGACCTGGGAGGATGGCGATGTGAGTGTGATGGGGTGTGTGATATGAAATTCCCAAATAATAAATAAAGATATTATGCTGGAAAAAAATCTTATCTTTTCCCTCAATCTCTTCAAGTTGAAATTAAGGCCTACCTGATCCTTTCTTAAATTTTCAAATTTATAGCCTGGTAGTGGTGGCTCAAACCTTTGTTAAAACACAGCACTCAGGAAGCACAGAGGTTAGTGGATCTCAGTGAGCTCAAGGCCACCCTGGTCTACAGAGTTCCAGGAGATCCAGGGCTACACAGAGGAAACCCTGTCTCAAAAACACAAAATATATACACAAAATAAAATTTCACTGTGTAAATTTCTTAGTAGAGTTTTTTCTCAATTTTTTAAGCTTTTGGTAGGAAAACTTCATAATTCATTCATTCTACAGCTCATAAATCCTTCTTAATTTTGATTCACAAATGCTGCTTTCCATAGCTATTGTTTCCAATTTTTCTTCCCTTAGTAACATACAGAGGCTAAGAAGCTATATACCCTGGATGATTTTTCCAGACTAATTTGCATAATACATTCCTTTTTCTGTCTGATACAATCTCATTTGTCTCCCTTTCTCCCTCTCTCCCTCCTACATGATAAACAGATAACTTTTTGCACCCCCCTTAAACTGTATTTTATCTTACTATTTCAGCCACCAATGTCACAAACAAAGACAAAATATTCCCTAATTTCACTTTTCTGGTAGTTATTAAATATCTATCCTAAATTGCCAGGTTATGTGCAATGTAATAATTTAGGGATGTATGTAGTAATTGCAGAGACAGACAGACAAGATATCAAGTTGACTGGCTTTGGCTTCACTTTCGTTCTTCACTGCATGGAGCCAAGACCACAAGGACCGAAGTAAGCAACAAAGTCCAACTGAGCTTACAATGGGAATGAACTGCTCTGAGGCTCTTTTGGAAAACTCAGAAGACAAATTCAGATAATCACAACAGCAAAATACAGTCCTCCTCTTAGAGAAACTGTGGCTTAAAAACAGCAACTTTCCATAGCCAAGGGGCTCAGGAGAAGATCAGTGATACTGGAAGAGTAAGCCCTCTCCAAATGCTTCCCAAAGGTCACTGTCTTAGGGATAAGGGGGTTAGAGTTACTGAATTGTGGTCTTTAAGAAAAAACTCAGAGACCAATGAAAAAAGTACAAAGAGGAACATTTTAGCAAATTAAAAGGAGTAAACTTTTAAAATAAAATTTTATTGGTTAATTCATCCAGCAGATACTTTGGTCTATTCCTCGAGTAGCCTGTTTGATTTTTCAGTCTACTTTAATGTTTCAAACTTTAACCTGTTATAAACTACTGAACTGTATAAATGGTCTGAGGATTTTGTAGAGGCAAGAACTAGTGGCTGGCTATTCTGCTTGTCTGATCTTTCAGTTTTCACCCACTAATATCTGATTCCATGATTTTATTAAGATCAATTAGAAATTGTGATACAATACTACAAGCAGCTTTTGTCTCCATTTCAAAGATGGAGGATGACTCTACTTCTTGGGTGGACATATGAACGGCACCACGTGTCTAGCACCACACATATGGAACTGAACAAAAGACTTATTCCAAAACTAGGCTATCAATGTAAACTGGAACTCTAGGAACATATGGGCATATTAAAATCTTATCAGGAAATCTAGGTCCAAGAAATTCCAAAACACAGAGACAAAGAAGTGAGCATGCACACACTCATGTATGTCTGTCTGTGTGTCTGTCTGTGTCTGTGTGTGTAAGAACTGATAATAGAGGAATTCTGACTGTCTCAGGGGCTTCAGCTCAACTAGGTCTCTTTTGATACACATTACCCAAGTTGCCAACTGCCCATCTGTCCATTGAGCTCTCTGGATCTCCTATTAATACAACTACATCTCTGAAACCCCTCCCTGCCCGAGTGTTGCACCTTGCCTCTGTAATTGAACTCAACATTGAAGCTACGCTCAAACCTGTAACCCAACAGCAGCAAAAGCAAACCTTCCACTGTTTTTGTGCTGAAAGCATACACGAAGATTCCCATTGAGATCAGCCTGACCTGAGCTGCACCTCTAGCTGCTTAATTATCTTCATCTCTCAGCCACACTGCCTCTCAGGCCTCTTTTGGACTCCATATGTTATTAGCCAGCTCTATATTTAAAAAAAAAGGAAGACTTACTTGACAGATCACTGCCAGAAAAACTGCAGTACCTTTTCAGTTTCTTTTTATTCAACATATTCTGACATTACAGACGGACACAAACACAATCATAGATGTTTCTGCCATAGTATACTTGGAACAATTCACTTGTTGGGATAACATTAATATGAAATTTAAATATCTTCTTGCTCCTTTTCAAATGTGTTTTCCAATCTACTCTGATGTATCCTGCTCCTTCAGTTCCTTGCGGCTTTTCTGACCTTGGCCTTTTGTGTAGGTGACCCTGTTGCTTTTCATGAAGTTGGTCTTGGAGGTGCTTTCTTCAGGATTGCTGTCTCACTGCTCTGACCCTTCATTTCCATCAGCTATCGGACTCCAGATTTCCCACAGTACTTGGAACATTTAAATACACTAAATATAGGCTCGAAAAACAGACTGAAGTTTAAATCCAGGCTTCTGTGCTTGTGACCTTAGACAAAATAGCCATCCTCTCAGGAATTCAATTCCTTCTCTTAACAGGACAAAGAGAAAAGAAAGCCTTACAGAATTGGGTTGTTTGTCAATAGTAAATGAGGTCTATAAAAAGCCAAACACGTATTGCCAATATTTCTAGGCATCAGAGATTCTCTAGGAAATATGGAATCATCCTTTAACAGGAATCCTTTTGGGTGTCTGTGACTGCTCATTTAACCTCAACTCTTTCATAATATTGCCTTGCAGTTTCTTATGACATTTTACTTACTGACTGGTCCATAGGATTATGTTTCTAATGTCTGTATCTTGAACTCCTCCATAAAGAAATATAAGTGGCTTACTGTGAGACGGCATAATATTGAAACCTACCCCATACCATTTCCTCCTCTCTTTACTACAGACATGAAAGAGATTGGTGACCTTAAGAAACAGGTTTCACAAAAGATTCATCCCTTATGCCTTGTGAGGTGAAGACAAAGGAAGGTGACTCTCCAAGTACCAGAAGTAGGCTCTCATCAGGTAGTAAATTTGCCAGTTTTGAGCATAGAAATCTCCAGAACTGTTGAAAACAAATCTTTAAGTTTAAATCTCTTAGTTTCTAAGTCTATGGTAATTTTCTTCCAGCAAACACAGCAAAGACCCTATTAGAGTACAACATGTTTCTAAGATGCAGTTTCACAGAGTCAAGGAAGAGGGCCTAGAGTCAACCTGTCTGAATTCAAGCCCATGTCTACTACATATCATACAATCCTAAGAAAGTTACTATTTGCCTCTATTACCCTAATGAAAAATAGAGATGATGCTGATAACAATAGCCCCCATGGCATTCCAGTTTATGCAAAGCATGTGTGGAATAATATACTTTATTGCTATTTATTGCTGTCAGACACATAGTATCAAGGAATGTTTAACTATTATTTTCATCTTATGTACAAAAGGAATATGATCACTGTTAAACAAAATAGTGACCTGTGTCAGGCATCATGGTGAATACCTTTTATCACAGGAGGCAGAGACAAGCAGACCTCCACGAGTTGGAGGCCAACCCAGTCTACAACCAGACCAGTCAGGGCTACATAGTGAGACTCTGTTTCAAAAAAAAAAAAAAAAAGAAGTAAAACAAAGTAGTGAGAACCATGAATTTGAAAAGGAGGGCAACAGGAAAGGGAGAGGGAAGATAGGAGTGATATAGATATAGTACTTATCTATGAAGTCATCAAAAAACTATCATGCAAAAATAGTGATGTCAGTACATTTGAAAAAGTATAGGAAAAATGGCGCACCAATGTGGCTAACTAAAATAGATTTAAAACCTGAGAGGGTTTGCAAAGGAATTCTAGACACTAAAAAACAAGTTTAGCCATGTTTTTTTTTTCCAAATGGGCTTTGCTTGCTGACAGCATGCTGCAGCTCCTTTAAGGATTTTCCTGATTCAGCAGTAGCAGAAAAAAAAAAGTTGCCCATTGGCTTTCTGGGCCATGATGCCAGCACAAACTCTGGCTCTGTCAGGAGGCCAAGCATTTAAATGGGGTTTCTGGGCAGCATGATGCAAGTTACTTGGTAGCACCATGGGCCAACTGGTGACCAGAGTTGAGAATGGCACCCACATGGCAGTCACAGGAGCAGTGAACAGACTTCCACCATATCAGACTGGGCAGAGCAAGGAAGCAGGGCCATATTTCCCCTAACAATGCAGCAGCTTAGGAAGAACTTAGCATTTTAAGAAGCAATTCTGGTCAGAAATTGATTACAGATATGCAATAAGGTCAGATTCAGACATAAAAGACCTCTAAATGAGACACTGTGTGTTTAAAAAATGTACATAGGCTTGGGAGAGAGAAGAAAAAGAGTATAGAGAGTTAGAAAAATAAATAAATAAATGTTTTAAAAACAAAAAGCAAAGTCTTTAAAGACACAGAGTACAGACAGTCAAGAATTAAAGGAGTAAAGATAATAAAATATTCAAAGTAATAGAATAAAAACAAATAAATCACATAAAGATGGAATATACACAGAGAGTCTAAATTATGCATATTATTGTGTTTTCTTTGAATTTTTTGACTGTGAATGAGCTAAGTACAGAGAAATATTTCAATGTTCAGACTGTTAAACTAAACAAGTATATATACTCTAAAGGTATCTTGACTTCAAAATTTGGGTCTAAGAATTTGTTGCTTTGGAAAAGAGGTTCTTTTTTATTTTCATAGAGGATGACAACCTGTGGGATCCTTCCAGACTAATGTGGTTTGATGGACCAAGATTGCCTGAAAGGTCAATGTGAATACCCTCAAAAATTACTTCTCCTAACAAAAAGAAAGAAGCAGTTTGGAGAGAACTATGTCCAAATTCCCAAATCCTGTTTATAAATGTTTGTTTACATTTAAAGGGGGATATTCTACAGAGATTTGCATTGGTATTGATCTTGGTTTATTGATACAAATTTAAGGTCAATTTTGTTATATGTGTATTTCTGCTCTTGATTAAGGTATTGTTTTGTGCAGCTCATTTAAAAATGTAATGTATAATTAAGAAATACGTTAATAGATAATCATCTATAATAGTCAAGCTTGTAGTGATGTTAGTTAGATTTTCTAGATATTCAGAGATGTATTTCAGATGGATAGGCATTCTTCAAGCCTTTCAAAGACTACAGAATATGGCATTTAAAATGTTTAAGAACTTAGGACTTTTCATGACAATGAGACACATCTGCTCCTTGTAGCACCAAAAACTTCAAGAGGAAGATGGGCATCGAAGAGGCTCCTTATGGAATTTCTTAGCCATTTAGGCAAGAAACTGCTCTTGCCTGGACTGCTTCCTGATATGCTATAAAAACTGGACATACAGGACCTACATAAAAATGACTGCTAAAATTGTCTAAAAGTGAGATGGTCCTTTGGGGTTCCTGCTACACAAAAGAGTCTGCCAGACATCCTGTAGGACACAGAAAAATGTGACAGACAAACTGCCAGTATAGGAGGAACTGTCTTTGAAATCTCCTGCCTCATGAGAAAGTCTGCTGGATACTATGGGCCTATAGGCTGAAGATGGATGCCCCAATGGTACAAAAGAACTTTGGGTGACTGTCTAGGCAGCGAGATGTCTCTGTCAACTCTAAAGTTTTGGAAGTTGCTTACAATGTACTTCCTGATTACTTAGGTAATATTATATCCTTCTGGAGTCTTTGATGGAGTTGAAGAATGGATAGTTATAATTATAGTTTTCCTTAGATACGATAAAAGATAAAAGTAGATATAAATATTGTAATTGTAATTCTTCCTTGATACCTGTTTTGTTATATGTAATTGTTTTGTGTTAAAGTCAAAACCTTCCTTTTCATTCACCTCTGTATGCTGTGAATACCATTGGTGAATAAAGAAACTGTTTTAAGCCTATAGCAGAGCAGGACAGAACAGAGGTAGGAGGGAAAATTAATTTAATTCCAGGAGGAAGAAGGCAGAGTAAGGAAAAGCGATGTAGCCCTGCCAGAGACAGACACTGACACTGGAATTTTACCCAGTATGCCACAGCCACGTGGCAATACACAGATTAATAGAAATGGGTTAAATTAAGATGTAAAAGTTAACCAATAAGAAGCTAAATCTAATGGGCCAAGCAGTGATTTAATTAATACAGTTTCTGTGTGATAATTTTGAGGCTAAGAAGCTGGGAACAAACAAGCGGCCTCTTCCTACAACAAAGGAATATATGTTGAACTTCATCTCCTTAGTCAGTTTGGACAGAACTCCCATCTGTACAAATAAGAATCACTTGCCAAGCACCACACAACTGCAAGATTTTCTTAATCAGTGTAACATGTGGGTCCAGCTTGTTGGGGTTACTGTCCTGCCTGGTACCCACAGCTGGCAAGCCCCAAAGAAAATCACACAGAGAGTCTACATTAGGTTATAAACTGATTGGCCCATTAGCTCAGTCTTTTTAGTAGCTCTTGTAACTTATACTAACCCATTGTTCTTATCTATGTTAGCCACATGGCCAGTACTTTTTCTCAGTGGGGCAGCTTACATCCTGCTTCTTAGATGGACTGTGCAGGAATGCCAGGGAAGCGTCCTGCTTCCCTGAGTTCTCCTGTTCTCACCTCTACTTCCTGTCTGGTTTTCCACCTATACTCCCTGCCTGGCCAATCAGCATTTATTTAAAACATGATTGACAGAATACAGACTATTCCCCCGCAGCAAATCAGATCATTTACATCAGGAGGACCTACTCTAAATCCGGGTGGCCCCTTTTATTAGCAGCCATGATAGGAGAACATGAAAGAAAGAAACTTTGCTTTTTTTCATGCTTGCTCTAACTCTTCCTGGTAAGTTTATCTGTTCTGTTGCTGCAGAATATGTTCTCCAACATTCAAACCAACTTCTTCAAGATTCCATTAAGACTAAAAACCCAAGAATCCTCCAGAACCATAGCAGATTGGGAATGAGGAGACATACAACCTTGTGGACCAAACAACTATTAGATTCTTGGCCTTTCCATCATGAGACAGCTACTGTTGGACTTCCTAGACAATATCCTGCAAGCCAATCTAATAAACCTCCTTTTAACACACACACACACATTCATTCTATCAGTTCTGTACCTGACAGATGCAACATGTAACTCTGGGCCCACAATTGTTTTCTCAAAGTCCCTTATATACACTATTCTAAAAAGAGGTAGACTTGTTATCTTCTGAATTTTTGGGCCTGTTGAAACTCACCTTAGTACTATAGAAGAAAGGGAGAGACTTGAAAGTTGATTAAGTCAAGATGGAAGATACCTCATAAATAGGATTAGTTTACTCATAAAAAAAGCCTAGGTGATTAGGAGTTGTGTTGCATGCTTTTAAGTTCCAGTATTCGAAAGGTAGAGGATGGTAGATGTCTGTGAGTTCTAGTTCATCCTGGGCTATAATGTTCCAAGATAGCCAGACAGCCAGAGTCACATAGTGAAACCCTGATTTAAGAAAGCAGCCAGGATGTTGCATATGGCTTTAGTACTCAGGAGTCAGAGGCAAGCAGATCTCTGTGAGTCTGAGGTCAGCTTGGTCTATAAAAAGTGAGTTCCAGGACAGTCAGGGCTGTTTCACAGGGAAACGGTCTCAAAAAAGAAGAGGAGGAGGAGGAGGAAGAGGGGAAGAGGGGGTAAGAAGGGGTAGGAGGGAAGAGGAGGGGGAGGAGGGGGAGAATGAGAAGGAGAACCAGGAGGACCCCAAGTATCATCTCATTCCCCTTTCTGCATTTGATGGTACAGTTTAAAAGCACATTTAAAAACAGAACAAGTTGTTGCCAAACACAGGTTCTGTTGGTGCACTGTTATCTTGTGTTTTCTAGCCCCAGGACTATAAGCAATAACTATGTGTCAGTTACTGTCCTAGCGCTGTCCCACAGGTTCTGTTGGTGCACTGTTATCTTGTGTTTTCTAGCCCCAGGACTATAAGCAATAACTATGTGTCAGTTACTGTCCTAGCGCTGTCAAGAGACCCCATGACCAAGGCAACTTATGAAAGAAAGCATTTAATTGAGGGCTTGCTTACAGGATATAAAGGATAGTTCACGACCATTATGATGGCAAGCAGGCAGGCATAGCACTGGAGCCGCAGCTAAAAGAATACATCCTGACACCAGGCAGCAGGCAGAAAGAAGAGAGTGATTTTGCCTGGCAATGTCTTTTGAAACCATAAAGTCAACCCACTCCAACAAGGCCACATCTACCCCAGTAAGGTCAATCCTTCTAATCCTTCCTAAACATTTCTACTACTTGGGAGAAAATATTCAAACATATGAGCCTATAAGGAGCCATTCTCACTTAAACCATGACAATGTACTATTTATAAATTACCTAATGTAAGATTTTTTTACAGCCTCCCAAATGGACTAAGACAATCACATTTGATGCTCAAATATTGTGAAAGATCAAAATGTTTCTCTCAATCCTTACCTCTACAGGGCCTAGCAAAGAAGGAAGAATGACTTTTCTAGTCTTAATCTCACAAGGCTGTAGATGAACTGGATTCAAACCAGAATCTCAAACAATGACTTCTTGTTAAGATTATACTGCCCTCCAACAAACTCTTTTGTAATTAGGAAACTAAGGTTTAGAATCAGATTTGGTTTCTCACTAATGAGCTGTATAACATTGGGCAAGTTAATTTTTCTTGAATGGACTTCATTTTTTTTCTCCACAATAAAACAGAGGAAATTTAGTACCTACTTCATGGCATATTTTACTGTCAAAATGTAAAATAAATAATTCATTATCTTAGCATATAGAATAGAATAAATGCTAGAGCAAATGTGAGCTATTTTTACAGTTTAGCCACATTGTATCATGTCTAGAAAGATAAGAAACATCAAGAGAAAAGGATGGAAAAAGCTAATAAAATGGGAAACATTACGTGAGTTTTTGAAAAGGCTTCAGTTTAGTGTCATTAGGACATGTGGACATCAAGTGCAGTATCTAAACTAAAGTTGCACATAAGTAGGGAAAAGGCAAAATCAAAAGTGATTAAAGCTTGAGCTGATATCAATCAAAGGATCCCAGGAAAGAACATGTTAGATTTTTTTCAATGAGATACAGAGTTCTAGATCTATAACTGACAAGGTAGTGGAATCTTTTAATCAGTTCTGTATTATTCAGAGTCATATACTGAGTAACATTCCCTTTAAGAATTCCTGTTACACAGGGTGAGCCAGGCTAACTCAGGCAAAAGCCAAGTTAGGAATCTGAACACAAACACCTATAAGCATTGGCTTAAAAGGATAAAGATGTTAATTGTCTGAATGCACATTGGGCATCTACTATATACATACCATCTAATATGATCTCAAAGTTTATATTACATGAAAATTGACATTTTATGTCAAGCATAGTTGTCACATGCTTGTAATATTAGCATGTGGGAAAGCCATGTCAGTTCACAAAAAGGCAGAGCCCACTGTCTTCCCTACTGCCCCTCGGTGCCTGCTTGTCTGTGCACTCTCGGTTCATTTCAACTCCTCGGTGGAGTTGAAAAGTTACAACACTCTGTGACTGAGTCCATGAATGCAAAAGGAGGGACTCTCAAGCCATTGGACATACACTAGGAAAAGTTTGTTGCCCTGAAGTGGGTGGGGGTTGGTGGTGGGGCTATCTGGATTATACCTTCTTAAAATTTGCCGAAATCTTAACACCTCTGGTGTTATGTGGGGCGGTCTTAGACAGAGATTGTGTAATGAGATTCTACGAGCACTCTTTCAAAAAATATTTATCTTGTGTGTGTGTGTGTGCATGAGTTTATGTATGTTCACCATGTGTTTGCACAAGCCCTCAGAGGCCAGAAGAGGGCCTTGGATCCCCAGGAACTAGAGCTATAGGAGGCTGTGAGATTATTATCATCATTATTATTATTATTATTATTATTATTATTATTATTATTATTAGTGATTGGTGATTGGTGCTGGAAACTGAAACTACATCCCCTGGAAGTGCAGCCAGTACTCTTAGCCTCTGAGCCACCTCTGCAGCCCCTCTAATAGCCCTTTTAACATGATGAGTCCATTAATAAAAGTGCCCTTACAAAAACCCCAGGAGAGAAATCTCTCACCTGAGGACACAGTGGAAAGGATCTATTGATGAAAAAGAAAACATACAGCCATCAGACAACAACTCTTCTAGAACCTGAGCTTAATCTCTCCAGCTTCTAGCATGGTTAAAGAAAAAGTTATGTTTCTCCTTTTTTAAATAAACTTTCCAGTTTATGGTTCTTGGTATAGCAGCCAAAGTATAATGAGACAATATCTTTATAACATCTTAAGGCAGCAATATATTCTCAGATGCTGTAGCATTGCTAGGTCACCATTCACAGGATCCTTCATCCCCTCAACAATTATTGTCTCCTATGTGCTAGGTATTAGACTGTGAGCTAAATGTGAAAAAAAAGGCAGTTTTTTGAAAGCAGCCTATTTCATGTTTCTCAGTCAAAGACTCCCTTTAGGGAAAACCCTGCCTTTACTCTGACTCAAATATGCAAAAACAAGTAGCTGGTGCTTCCAAATTTGCATCATCTCGGACCTCACTAACCACAGAATTTGCTTATGTGAACTCAGGCTTAAATGAGAATACCATTCTCTTACACAGTTTTTCTGATTCTCTCTCTCTCTCTCTCTCTCTCTCTCTCTCTCTCTCTCTCTCTTTTTCTTTTTATTGTTAAAAGAAAAATGTACATTTACTCCCCTTGATCCCGGGCCCTCCCGCTCCCCCACTACACCACCGCCCTCCCCCTGCTTCCTTAAGATGGAGCAGGATACCCTGCCCTATGGGAAGACCAAGGCCCTCCCCCCTCCATCTTGGTCTAAGCAGATGTGCATCCATATAGAATAAGTTCCC
>JAQHUG010000329.1:1625039-1642496 GCA_028555095.1 Dicrostonyx torquatus | reverse complement strand
GAGGAGTGGGTGCCTGAACTGAACTTGTCCCATAGTTACTTTGTTGAATATCTTAATCGTCACCATAGAAATTTCGCATGATGGATGGAGATAGAGCCAGAGACCCACATTCACATCAGAACAAGGGACTGAGCTACCAAGGTCTCTCTCTTTCTTGAGAAAGGGTTTCTCTGTGTCCTGGAACTCATATAAATCCACCTGTCTCTGCCTCTCTGCCTCCTGGGTGTTGTAGTGTTGTAATTAAAAGCATATGCCACCATGTCCGGCTTCTTTTTCTCATTTTTAATTTATTCTTCGAGAATGTCATACAATATATTTTGGTCACATTTACCCCTCTCTCAGCTCCTCCAACATCCACCCTACTTTCCCTAGCCATCCAATTTTATGTCCTTTTTTTGAACCATCAAATCCAATTTGTCTTGAATAAATGTCTTCATATACTTTCCTGAGGCTGACCTTCCACAAGCTCATAGCCTTTACAACAGTATTTTAAAGATCTCTAAAGATTTACAAGGGGCTAGAGTACCCCTGAAATCATTCAGTTTGAATTACAAAATAATTATGTTTTTCAGCTTCTTTCAAGATGGAATAAAGTGATACACTGAAATGGAATATAAACCTAATTGTAATACATTGGAAATTACTAGAGCATTAATCTGTCGGGTCAATTAGCTTCTGCTGCAGACCTTGATTGAAAGCTACTACTCCTACCATCTCTATTTAATTCAAGTGTCCTCTGAGATTGCAAGTTTAGCTGTCCAAAACACTGTTTCTACTTTTAATTTATCTTTGTAAATTAGGAATATCTGGACACTTTGAAAACCAAACCTTATAGAAAAATAAATTAGATACTGAAGCTGAATGTAATGACCCAACCATCTTCTGGAACATCCCTCTTCAAAGGTTTCTGTTCATCACAACGTCATTCACATGTTTATTCTATCCTAAGTAGATATTAAGAATTTGAATTTAAAATATTCCAACATAAGCATACATAATACAGCTCTATATAAGATTCTATTTGATTGAAAACTGTTAAAAATGAAACAAAGAAACCCCCAACCCAGGTTCACCCACCCATCTTCATGATGCCAATCAAAAGACTCAAATTAAGAGTGGGAAGTGGAAAAAGGAGATTTATTCAATGTGGCAACATTGAAGAGAGGGACAAAGATATCCAGGGACAGCCCCTTGGCCCCAAGTCAGTCTTCCTGGGTAGCTGAAGTGAGATTAAAGTCGAAGTAGAAAACCAAGGATCTGTACATCTAGCTAGCCTCACTGAGGGGGTGGCCAAACCCACTCCTGACCCAGCAGAGTCTGGCGCCAGTGTCATCCAGTAAATTGGCCAGAGAAGTTGTTGGAACTACGTGAAATCTCTTTCCTGGAGACTGCTAGTTTCTGCCATGGCAGCAGCCTGCCTCTGCAAAAGTGGTTAAGTTGCATCATCATCTAGTGCCAGGTACCTTTCCACAGTCAGCTATACGACATGTACACGCCTTAAAGATGCCCGTCAGGCACAGGTCACTCTCTTTCCTCTTGCTCCTCTCTTCTTCCTCTTATTTCTTCTCTGTCTTTCTGCCTGTCTTTCTTATGTCTCCACTCTGATACGGTCTTTCACTCTTCCCCCTCCCTCCTCTCCCAGTAAACCTCTTGCACATGGCTCATTTGCTTTGTGGCGCTCCTTGCAGGGCCTGCTAAAGTTACCTACTTCACTTTTCTTTCTATCATTACAGAGACAAGTTCCCCTCTGGTTGAGACCTTTTCCTTACCCCAGAATGAGATTCTTGGGGAAATTGCCATTTTTGGATCATCTATTGTTTCAATGGTCTGACTGAGACTCAAGTGTCTCTTTAGAATATCTTCATTTCTAGCGGGCCTGTTACAGGAAGGCCTTTCCAATGCACTCTGACTACTGGTAAGGATCTTAAACCTCTCATATCTTGTTCCAGACACTGCTCATATTCAAGGATCACAGCACTTCTCTCTGCCCACTACAAACATAATTGACTCTAGTCTCCTACCATGTTGGCTAGCCACTCTTTGAAGTAGTTAAAACAAATCTTTGAAGAAGATAAAGTACAGATGATCATGCGCCAATGACACAGTTGCTTTCTGAAAATTGCATGTAACCTGAAAATATGAGTCAAAAGCACATTAAAGCATCGAACTCATCAAACATGAAGGCCGAGCAGCACAGTCCGCTGTAGACTGTTAGCCGCTTCTCTGCCAAATCAGAGTTCTGACTGGGAAGTGTACCTCACTGCAAATGTCCAACATCAAAAGCCAGGCTCACACTGCATATCAATGGCCTGGGAAAACATTGAAATTCAAAATAAGTTTGACTTCTAGAGAATGCATATGGCGTTCACACCTCTGTACCATTATAAACTACAAGCTGAATACCTTGAATTGGGGACCATGAAAATTCTGCTTGGAAGACTGGTAAGGATGTTCCCAGAGCAAAAGGAAGGCAACATGCATACTCAGTGTGTGTGTGTGTGTGTGTGTGTGTGTGTGTGTGTGTGTGTGTGTGTGTTACTCTCTCATGATCCAGTAACACAGACCACCAAACCAGAATGTATGTTGCCATATAAGGGAAGACAAAAGGATGAAATGCATTGGGAAACTAACAGAAAATATATAGAGCTATACCTGCTGTGCTTGGGGTGTTAATCCTCTGAGCTTGTGCTTAATAGGTTTTCTGGCACCCATAAATGCTGCTTCCTGGCAGAAAGACTAGGTGTCCCATCTTTCTATACAAGAATGTAGCGATAGTGAGGACCTGATGCTTTACACATGAGCACTGACCAATAACTCAAAGTCCTTTAATCAGACCCTAAAGTAAATTTCTTCCTGTCTCATATCAGGCAGTTTGGATACGATTCATTTCAGTAACATAATTTCTTACCAGCGAAGTTTTCTTGATAATCTTGTTTCCTGGACATTAAACCTGGAAAATGGGATTGTCTATTTGAATCATCCTCAGGCTTCACTATTTCCACTCTTTTCTGGCATGCCTCAGCCCCCTCTTCGATCATGCCCTGCTTTTCTTTTCAGGCACTGCACTCTTAGCCAGTTTCACTTTGTCTCTCTCTCCCCACCAAAGTTCAAGAATGCCTAGTTCTCTAGATCTCTCTTTCCTTTCCTTCTCTTCTCTCTTGCCCGACCCTCCCTCATCAAAGCCAGGCTACCACATGTACTTTGATCCCTTTCTCTCTCAAATGATCACATATGTCATACTCCACAATGTTTTTGCTGAAATTAGAAACTGCCATTTGTACTTTCTGATCATCGGCAAACACGCAGACATACAGGATGCTGTGCAGGTACTCTGAGCTGGTAATTCATGCATGCTGCCCTTTTCCTTGATGCAATAAACAGCTACCAATAAAACTGGGAAAGACAGGAATAAGGAATAATATAGCTAGTAATTCAAGTAAATTCCTCTGAGCCTGGGGTCCTTGGAACACATGCTATTTTTCAGTCAGCTTGCATAGCCAGGTACTTCTACTCAGCTTCCTGTTAACTGCATTTTGTTGGTTGTCTTAAATTTTCCAAGTTCCTTTTTGTTTATATTTCTAAAAAGCCTGATTATCATTTAAATTACATGTAAAAGCAACTGGCAGTGTTTCCTCTGAAGCATAGATAGAAAAGGTGAATGGGTAGGTTCCCGGGCAAATCCCACGGAGAGCCTCCCTCCTTTTCTCCCCCCTCAGATACATTAATCCAAATGAAATCACACTGAGGTAAATATCAAAGACATTCTTCAGGAGCAAGGCAAACAAAAAAAACTTATAGCCTGAAGGCTTTTGTAGAAACACAGAGGAAAATGCTTTGGTTGTAGGGCTGAGGGGTGGGGGCTGATGGTTTAGGAGAGAAAGATTTAGTTGCTGATGATCTGTACACAACCCTCGGCTAAAGAGTTATTTCCCCCATAACCCCACTGCCCACTGTTTTCTCCATGGGGCAGTCCACTGGCCAGCTGCAGTTCATAGCCGACAAGACACACAGAACTGCTGTGAAGTAAAAGCCCCACACATAATGGAAACCTAAGATAATATTCAAAGAATAAGGTGGATCCATATGTATTGATTTTTTTAAAAAGATTACTAGATAATATTACTAAAAAAAAGTAAAAGGGCTGTGGTATGTGTGTAAAAGAATATGAGATATGCACACTGGAGGCACACACACCTATATATGAAGAGAGTTATTGTAAAAAATTAACTCCTAATTATAGAGTCAGTGGTGTCCCTTTCCTAAACCGAGCATGACTAATGACATAGTCCAAAGGATTAAGAGACACAAAGACAATAAAGTAGAGCCATTCTTTTCCCAATGGGAAAGAGAGCATGGGAAGCAGAGAGGGCAGAAGGTTAGTGTCCCACCTAGAGCTATTAAGCAGAGTTCATTTAACTGCCCAGTCTACCTGGCTCTTCTATTGAGGGCCTGGACAGATTCGATGACTCCCATCTAATTGTGCATCACTCAACTCGCCAATTCAAATGTCAGTCTCTTGAGGAAATACACTCATGGAGACACGTTTACACACATGAGAAATTATGGTTAACCAGCTCTCAGTTTCACAAGTCTTAGCATAGCTGGCATAGCAAACCAGTAGCAGTGGGAAAACTAAAGGAGCCTCTCCCTAGTTAAGCAATTCCTCTTACATAGAACAAAATTATTCAATCTTGCCATTACTAAAATTGGGACTAGGTAATTCCTTGTTGGAAGCTGTTTTATACAATGAGGATTTGTGGGCAACATCCCCACCAGAAACCCACTTGGTACCACTCACATAAATCCCAAAGTTCTGGCCACTAAAAATGTTTTCCAATCTTTTCCAAATGTGGACTGGACAGTAAAATCACTGCTGGAGGGTTTGCATAGATATAATACAGCAGAACTGAGAAAAATAGGCAAGACTTCCATGATCATAGGACAGGCAATCTTTTATAAACAATTTGGATATTTCAAGCAGAGTGGTTTCAATTGAAAATTATGACTACTCAGTAATAAGGGGCTTAGACCAATAGATTTGAAGCAAGAGACACAAGGGTTAATGTATAGCCACCTTTTACTAAATATTCACAGGTTTGAAATTCAGTTCCAATTACTCTCAAGTAATTCTGAGGGTTCATAACATGTAGTCATTTTGTCAGTGCACTGAAGCATGAGATTGCACCATGTATTCTATGTGGCTAGTCCACAGAAGCGAGTTTCTTAGCTAGTGAATGATCATTGTGGAGCCATCACCACAGACATCATTTTCTCTTTTTCTAAGTATCTCCAGCCTGCTGCAGAATTGCAGTTCATCACTGCAAATGAATGACATAATAATTTTTAGGAACTATGATAAGGGAGGAGAGAATCTTTTAGCAGAAAACCTGTACAAGTAACGCCCGCTTGCAAGTAGGGGTGCTGAAAGTGATACACTGTAGGGGTGTGGTGGCTTACATCTGTATTTGTTAGCTCACCAAAGATTCAGGGTTACCTTAAAATGTCCAGCAATACAGCACATACAGTTAATGAAATCGCCTGCCCTAATAGTATACATGAAATTGTGAAGTAACAAATATTTCCAGACATAATTGTACCAAGTGTGGTGTTGCAAGCCCATAATTCTATGACTCTCATTCAGGACAGTAATGAAAATCACAAGTTCAAGGCCAATCTGGGCTACATAGTAAGTTGGAGATCAGACTGGACTATATAAGAGGATTATTTCTCTAACAAAAACAAAAGTATAAAATATAAAAAATACAAATAATTATAGTAGTGAATATTCTTTTAACAAAGCCTATGAGCAAAGCAACTTAAGAGTAAAGATGTACTTGACTCACAATTTCAGAAGTTTTAATATACTGTTTGTTATCTACATTGCTTTGAGGTCTATGATAAGGATGAAACCCCATGCTATAGGAAACTGCTCACTGTTAAATAGGAATCTTAGCCATTAGTCTCAGGTTTAAGACCTAACACTCACCTAATATAAGCAGAGACAGAGAGGAAGAGAGAAATAGCTCTCAGCAAGAGACACCCTTAGAGGATACTTCTATTACCTATGTCCTCTTCCTAGAGGAATGATCTTGCCTTCTGATATTTCCACCATCTCCAAATGCCATCAAAATTAAGATTACATCAATGAGACAGTCCACTGATAAGCTCAAAGTCTCCATGATCCAGTCTCGTTCCAGGATACCCAGCTGGACATACTATGATTTGGGTGCCAAGTCTTCAATACATAACCTTCCAGAAGAAATTCCATATTCAAGCCTCAATACTACCCCTCAAGAATGTAAAGATCTGTCAAAATGTAGGTGTCTCACATGTGCCCTTTCCTCTCTATGATTCAAATCACATACTTACCACAGCTGTACGCAGCTGGATGACTTTGTATATCTTCAATTTAACCTCTTTGCCTGGGTAACAAGGAAAACTCTTTGTATAATACTCAGATTATATAATTTCTGTAATCTTAAGCCTCCAGTATACCACATCCAAACAATCTTCCTTTTACAAGTTGAACCAATGTCTATATCATGTGGCTTGAGACGCCTCATGTGATTAAGTATTTCATTCAGCTCTTTCTAAAGCACTCTTTTTTTTTTTAGAACTTTCTTCTTCCCACATACTTTTACACTGTTCCTCAAGTCATGAGAAGACCAATCCAGATCATTTTTGTTATTACTGTAGTTTGGTTTTTTTTTTCTTTGTACTAAAGAATCACTTCTTCCTTTGCATATTCTACTAAAGACTGAAATCTCTTCCTACTAATGGTTGTTTATGATGGGAAGTACAGAATAAAATAACAATGGCATAGTGATATTAAGGACTGAAATATGATGGTTTTAATGAGATATGGTGTCCGTAGTCTCAGATATCTGAATGTTTAGTCCCCAATTAGTGGCATTATTAAGTTAAGAAGGTGTGGCCCTGTTGAAAGAAGCATATTACTGGAACAGACCTTGAGAGTTTACTCTGCTTTGTGATCATGCTTCAAGATGTGAGCTCATATTCTCTTTACTGCACACGTGCCTGCCACTTGCCACTGTGTCTCTTCTACCTGACAGACTCTTATCCCTCGGGAATCATTTAAGTTCACATAAACTCTTTCCTTTGTAATTTGCCTTAGTATCAGTGTTTTATTAAAGCAACAGAAAGTAACTAATATAGAACTGCTCTGGGGGCTTTCTTTATTCAAGTTAGAAGAGAATGTATGTAGAAAACACAGAACACAGTACACTATGACAAGAATGAACAAAGTCAAGGTGTTATTTTCAGTGATGCCCCAGTACAGCAAATAAGTGATTAAACTGAGGTTTAAACCTTATGCCATCTCACTGTCCTCTATAATATTGATTTTTTCCAGTGTTGGTTCACAATCACTGTAAAGAGAATAAATTAGGAAAAGTATTAAATCAAAGCAGATCCCTAGGTCTCTCCACCAGATTTTAATGAGAAATTGAGAAAAACCTTAAATTCTGTATTTTAAAAAGAAGGACCTCCTAATTCACTGTGATCTAAGATGATGAGAAAACCCTAAACTGAAACTTCATTTGTTTAACCAGAAAGTCAGGAGATGCCTAGGGTGCAAAAGAGATAGCCTGTTGTGAGAAGAGTACGGGTGGTACTAAAGAGTTAGAAAGAGAAAAAGCTTAAGTCTCTAGAAGTCAGAATTTTAAAAGTAATAGAGAAATGAATATGTAAAGAATTTGAAGTATGATGTTCCTGGAAATACAACAGTAGAAAGGGTAACAGAGGTACATTTTACAATGTTGAAATAAGTATTTCCCAGTATAGACCATAACCCACATAGATCATAATAATCAAGGGGACAGTTTATATTTGAAAATTGAGCTCTACAGCAAAGGTACTTGTCTTAGGATTTACTATTGTGTGACGGGACACCATGACCATGGCAACTCTTATAAGAAAAACATTTAATTGAGGGGGCTTGCTTACAATTTCAGAGGTTCAGTCAATTAAAATCATGAAGGGGATCATGGTAGCATGCAGGCAGATATGGTGCTGAAGCTAATAGTGTTATATCTTGCAGGCAACAGGAAGTCAGCTGACCATCACATTGAGGGAAACTTGAGAAAAAGACCTCAAAGCCTGCTCCTACAGTGACACACTTCCTCCAATAAGGTCACACCTCCTAATAGTGTCACTGCTTTTGGGGACCATTTTCTTTCAAACCACAACAGTACTTAATCAGTATTTTTAGAAACAAAGACTGGAGGTGGACATTTTCTAAGTAACCCCTAGGTGGGGGACTTTGATACAGCAGACACTTTTGAGAAAGAAAAACAGATAAAGAGTTTACATGCATGTACTTTGCATGAAAAGGAACTGAGCTTATGTTCTCAGGCAGAGAGATGGTTCAGCAGGTGAAGGTCTTCCCATGAAGCCTAAAAGTTAAGCTTAAGTATCAAATGAAATTGCATAAGAAGAGACTCCTTCAAGTTGTCTTCTCACCTCCACATATATTCTATAACACATACTTTACACACATGCATACATACACACAGGCATGCACAAATATGATCACACAAAACAAACATTTAAAATAACTAAGAATGTATAATTTGTTATATTAAATTAGCATTCAAAATAATGGTTTTCTTAAATTGTTTAACACATACTTTTTTCTCAATTGCCCCTCTCTTACTCCCCTCATCTCTTCACACATCCCCAAATGCCCCTCTTCTGTAGGAAGGAGGCTGCTCGTTTGTTCCTGGCCACACAGACCTGAAATAGTCACATAGAAACTGTATTAATTAAAACACTGCTTGCTTCTGCATGTCTCTAGCTAGCTCATACATCTTAAATTAACCCATTTCTATTAATCTGTGTTTTGCCATATGGTTGTGGCCTACTTATCAGTAAGGTTCTGTCTGGATACCATGGCTTCTCCCTGACTTTGCCTACTTACTCTCTCCTCCTCTATCTGCTTGGAATTTCTGGTTTGCCATATTCTGAGCTGCAATAGGCCCAAAGCATCTCCTTTATTAACCAATGGTATTCACAGCATATAGAGCAAAATCTCACATCATTCTTTTGCTTTTATGTCACATGTACGCTACTGCTATCTTTTATTTTCCTTTCCCTTTAAGATCTTTCCTACCACTCTTATGATCTTTGTCCTAGTTTCATGACCTATGCCCTCTTGTATACATAGATACATATACACCTATCATCTAGGTTAAAGATAAAACAGTGGGTATGGAGAAATGATTCAGCAGGTAAGAGCACTGGTTTCTCTTCTAGCAGACCTGGTTTGGGTTCCAAAACACACATAGCATCTCATAACTGTAACTTCAGTTCCAGAAGATCCAATGCCCTCTTCTGAACTCTTCTGACACCAGACATATATGCAGGGTGCACTTACATACATATAGACAGAACACTCAATAACAACAAATAAAAATTTTAAAAGAATCTATTGATCAACATGGAAGGGAAAAGTGATATTTCTCTTTTGGCGTATGGCTTATTTTGTTTACCATGATAATTTCCTGTTCCATCCATTTTTCTGAAAATGTCATTTCACAATAAAATTGTATGCAATGCCAAAGAAAACTGTAATCAGGAAATTGATATTCTCATGCCAAGATTTTTATCTAAGCTAGCACTGGGAGTGAATTCAATAAGTGATAAACAAGATATTAAATGAAAGATCTGAATCAACTTCCAGAGGATTTCAATATACTTGTTGAAAATCACTTACATCAATGAACTTATGTATAGAGGTAAAAGATTTGATCCAATAATCACTTGCACCAGAATTATCTTGGAAGGATTACTGCAAATAAAGCTTTCTGAATTATTTTGTTGTTGCTGCTGTTTTGTTTTTTGGAGACAGGATTTCTCTATGTAATTCTGACTGTTCAGGACCTTGCTGTGTGGATCAGGCTGGGCCCAAATTCAAGGATACATCTGCCTGGGACTAAAGGTGTGTGTCACCATGCCAAGCATTTTATGGATTTTATAAAAGATCTCTAATGCTCAAAATTCTTGAAGTGTAATGCAAGAATTCTCATCTTTAAAAAAAAGCTTCACAGGCTATCTTTATAAGGGTGAAAGTGTCTTCAACTTCGTTTTGTTATCTTTTCCTAGAGTTTAATTCTGTGTTTGGTGGTATAAAAGGAATTCAACAAATTTCATTGACTAACTGAAATAGTCAAGATGTATATTTTTAAAACTATATTACCAAATGATATATTATTTTCTTTGTGATGATGAGGACTTGCTAGATCGGAAAAATGGGTTAGGGGCCATTAGTGCAATATTTTGGGCATGTTTAGGCATGTTTGTAGTTTCATTTTGCCCATGTACTGAGAACTTGAGTAAAGCTGAACTTCAAGAAAATAGACTGATTTGTCTGATAAAGAAAGGTTTGCACTACCTTAAATGCAAGGTCTGGAGAAGGGATTTCAGAGATTAGTGCTATTAATGAGAAATTTGGCACATGACATAGCCAATTCTAGGCTGTCTTGAAATCACCTCTGCTAAAGACTTTAATGCAAAACTCTCCATTTTTGCCTTGGGTAGAATTTTTGGACAAGGACAGAAAGCAGTCACATTTTTTGCTAAAGTATCACAAAATGGTATATAGGTCACTTGATGAAATTCTTTCCTTCTAAAACTTCCTGAGCTGGGCCTCTGCAGTCCACCTTGATCACTCACAGCACATGGAAAACATCATATAGTGTTTCCCTGCTCCTAATAGAATGGCCCATTAAGTGCTGCTTAAAGCATTCAGTCACTTGGATTCAATCATTTTGGATAGGTATCTAACATCACAAAGTTTCCCATATCCCTCCAAATAACAGCACATTCAGGCTTGTAACAAGCCACTCTGTAGTACAAACTTCCTTCTTAGTTACTCTTTTATACCAAGGCATGATGTGGGATTTCCTTCTCTATGCTGTGATTATCTGTATGCTGTCTTGGACCTGCACAGGGAACAGAGCTAGGTGGGGAAAACTAAACAGAATAATGAGAGGAAGAAGGCAGAGTCAGAGGGAAGCCATGTAGCTGGTCAGTGAGAGACACTGGAACTTTAACGGGTAAGCCACAGCCATGTGGCAAAACAGAGATTACTAGAAATGGGTTAAATTAATATGTAAGAGTTAGCCAATAAGAAGCTAGAGCTAATGGGCCAAGCAGTGATTTAATTAATACAGTTTCTATGTGATTATTTCAGGGCCATGTGGCTGGGAACCAACTAGCATCCTCCCTCCTACAAAGGCAACTTCTAAAAGAAGTTTCTAATTGTGGCCTACTTACAGTTTCAGAGGGTCAGCCCATGATCATATTAGGGAGTAAGGCAACAGGCAGGTAGGTACAGCTCAGGATCAGCCACTGAGAGCCTATATCCTGATTCATAGGCAAAGAGAGAATAAGACTGAGTCTCATGTGGGCTTTTGAAACCTTAAAGCCTACTCTTAGTGACATACCTCCTCCAACAAGGTTACAATCTCCTAATCCTTCCTAAATAGACTGACAACTAGTAATCAAACATTCAAATATATGAGCCTATGAGAGACATTCTTATTCAACACCCCATAGAAATATCCATTTATTATATTTTATGTGGATGTGTATATGACTCAACATATATATAATACATCTCATGTGTGTAGCTGTAGGAAGAGGCCAGAAGAGGGCTTCAGAGCCCCTGGAATTGAAGCTACAGGTACTGATGAGCTGATTGATATGCATGCTGGAAGGTGAGCTTCAGTTCTGGGAAATGAAACTGGATTCTCTGGAAGAATAACAAACTCTCTTCACCATAATATCTCTCCAGACCCTGGAATATGAATTGTAAAGAAATCTGATTGTTCATAAATATTATGGGTGCTTTTCACAAATAGGATTCTACCCAAGAATCCACAACACTTTACATTACTAAAATTAGAATAAGGATTTTCTAAGCAATTAATGGTAAATTAACAGATTCCAAAATATCTGATACTGACTTTAAACAACACAAGAAATAATGTAAAGCCTATGCTCAAAGTGGCTTAGCAATTATGTTCCTAGAACAAGTATGCAGATTGTCTACTACAAATTCTAAAGTTTGTAAATTCTGAAATAGTTTCTCTGCTTCTCATTTTTCCTTTAATTCAAGAGCAAAATATTCAAAAGTTGTAGCTGGGTTCCTGTGACACAGGAAAGAGTGGTAACATTATTAAAGATTACAGAATAAAACCCCAATACACTAGCTCTTTGTGTGGTAAAACACATTACAGCAAAAACCTAATGATTTAGAACAATAACACTCATTTCTGTATTTACCAAAGAGTCTGCAGGTCTTGAACATCAGGAAGGGAATACCTAAGTGGATTTGACTCAGTGTCTCCTATGTGAATTGCATTTGGATAGTGATAGGAGACAGAATTCCAGGAGGATTATTAATGCAACTAGGCATTCCTTTCAGCACATATATCCTTGGGGACTTTCCATCTGGATGCTCCACATAGCACTTTTTTGAGCTGTCTCATGATTCCTCATGGAGACTTTAGGACAGTTAGTTATACATTTGCATTCTACTTAGGCTTCTAAGCAGATACCCCAAAATACCACTTCCTATGTGTCACTTCTTATAAACTAGTTTCAAGATTTTACAATAAATTTTATATTATCATATAATTTACATAAATTTTCCAATAGTAACAGCCCACCAAAATTTGAGACAACACTACCCCAGTGCTCCAAGACAGAAGGATCAAAATTGTCTTGAATGATGAACATGTGAGATGGGAAACCACAATCTATTTTGGAAAACATATGCTCATCTTTTAAGGCTATTTACATATTGTTGGCATACACATTGCGTTTAAATAGTTTTTTTGTGTTTTTGTTTGTTTGTTTTCATATAAAGATCATGATTGAATGTATAGATTTATTTTGCTGAATTCATACAGGAGTACAGAAAAAAAAACACTAGACAAATACAGCTTTAAAAAGCACTATATAGAACTTTATTTGCAGCATTAATTTCTACAGTTTCTGTTGCCTTGCCGAACTACAATCCAAGTGGAAAATTCCAGAAATGAATAATTTCTAGGTTTTATGTTTTAAATTGCTCATAGTACTGTTAATATTCAGGCATCTGTAATGGCCTGCCCCTGGGGTCCTGACAGGATACAGCTGTGGCCTCTAAGAACACCTCCTGCACACATTTGCTGCATTTCCTTTTAAAGGGTGGGTCTTGTTCACCTTCTCTCTTTCTCTCTCTCTCCACTTTTGTCACCAGGAACAAGTCTTTGGCCCTACTCTGCCCCACTCTCTGCCCCCTTCTCTGTCCTCTTTTCTTCCCCTTCTCTCTCCTCTTCCCACAAACCTCCCATGTGAGTCTTGTTGTATGGTGTGACTTGTAGTAATTGGCACAGAGGGCTGTGTCTCGCCACAGCTACCTTATACCCGAAATAACTACATGAAAATTATATTAATTAAATTACTGCCTGGCCCATTATTTCTAGCCTTTATTGGCTAACTCTCACATCTTATTTCAACCCATTTTTAATAGTCTGTAAGTCACCACGAGGTAGTGGGCTTACTGGGAAGATTCAGCATGTCTGACCCTGGGGGCTTCATGGCAGATCTTCTCTGACTCAGTCTTCTTCCCAGCATCCTGTTCTCTTTGCCCCACCTATCTAAGTCCTGCCCTATCAAAAGGCTTCTTTATTAACGAATGAAAGCAACACAAAATACAGAAGAACCCTCTTACACCAGTGACTTTTTCACCAATTTTTTAAATTACAACAAGTTATAAGCCACATAACAAAATTTCATGCCATTCTCCTTCATAACACCTGAGATATGACTAATCCCTTTGTCTAGTGGATTTCTACAGTGTGAGGTACTTGTCTGTCAATCACTTAAAGGTTGTCTTGGTTATCAGACTGTCAATAGCATAATGCTATGTTCAAGTAACCCTTATTATAATTGTCTAATGTTATATCATAATGCCTGTAACATTCACCTTACTTCCACTTCATGGTATAGGCACAGACTCATCTGGCCACATCACAAGGGTAGGTATAGTGCAATGAGATAGTTTGTAAATGATCACATTAAAATAACCTATATTATAATATAATATGTAGTGTGATATTTACTATCAGTTATTAATCCTTTACTAAGCCTAATCTGTAAAGTAGTAGTCATTTCATTTATCAATTTGTGTGTATGAGTACACATGTGTCATGTTCTGTGTGTGTGTGTGGTGTGTGTGTGTGTGTTCAGAGGACAACTTTTGGGAGTTGGTTTTTGCCTTCCAACTTTTTAAGGCAGAGTCTCTCTTGTTGCTCCTTCTGTACTGTGTACTTCAGAACACCAAACTCAGAGCTTGTCTCCACCTCCCATCTCCCTGTAGGATGCAGAGATTAAACATGTGGATCACTACACCTGGCTATTTTAGGTGATGAAGCTCAGGCCATTGGGCTTTGGAAGCAAGCACTTTCATTTGCTGAGTTATCTCTCTAGGCCCTAAAGAAACCTTAAAGTCACATCTCTATATTCCTTGTGAGTGTGAATGTGTATGTGGGAGGAGGGTAAGGCACTCACAGAGGGTTTTTTTAATAGAGTGCCCACAACTAAGCACGGATATATACAATTTCCCAAAGTTACTCTGTTGTGGAGTCTCATCTATATTTAGCAGCATTGATATTGATAATTATTGGAAACTTCTGAATTGAAACAATAACAACATTATTTAAATATTACAATTATAAAATCAAAAATGCCTCATTTTGTTAGCATGAATGCACCTGGTAACACACTTCCAAAGGCTTTACTTTCTAGAGTTTCATACAGCTATCAAGAGTCCAAAAATATTACATGGAAAATTCCAGAAATGAATAAGTCATACATTGAATCTTTTAAATTTTAAAACTTAAGTCACATAGTTCTTAGCATGGTGAAATCTTATCTCATTTTATAATTACAAGACACTCTGAAAGCAATGCCATTTCTTTCTGTGTTTCCATTATGTATAGATGCACTGTATTGTTTTTCTTGAGATTTATTGTCTAAAGCCATATTTGCCATTGACAAATCATCTTTATAATTGAATTTCATATCTTTAGTGTTAAACATGATTTAGCACATGATATCAGTCGGCATATCCAGTAAAGGGAGAAAAGTGAAGATTCATTGTTAAACATATAACAAGAAATTATCACGGTGTGCACATGATTCATTCTGCTTTGTTGTACTTCATAAATGATAGGCATTTTCTTGGTGATCCAAAACATTAGAAATTAGGGTTATATAATAACTTAATCACAGAGTATATATCACAACATTTAACAGAAAGCAAATGAATAGCATTTACTATTTTTGCCTAAGTTTAGCTAAAGAATAAATTAAAAGGCTTATTTTAAATTGATATCTGCAATGTATTTTTGTTCTATTAGAGATGTAAATGAGAGCTGAGAGCAATGGTGACCTTTAAATATCCTATTCATTTTAAGACTGCAGTAGATGATTTTAAACCAATTAATTATAAGCATTATAAGTAAATGAGTTATTAGCATTCATGAATTCTCTAACAGCCAATTTGTTCTTGTTCCCAAACCCTTGATGTGCCTATTTTATAATTTCACAGAGATGTAACCATAGGAACTAAGTGGTTACCAACATAAAACTTTATAATTAATGAAAGTGTGTTTTTACCTCTTTGCATCATATTAAAATATATACCTACTTGCTTGTTCAAAGTTAAAATGTTGTCTTACAGCTCTCCACTTCTTAGGGTTTCATTTTCATATTTAAAGAAACATTTACTGTGTACCTGTTGTGATACGTGCACTGTATTAGGCACCATGAAAAATAAAGGAAGAATTAGCCACTCTTATTTTGATCTAGAAGCTTAAATCGCAGGATGACGTGGTACAACATTTAGACTCATTAGTAAGTTAGCATACAGAAGGCCCATTAGCTAAATGAGAACTTGACCTAGTTGCATTCTTATAACAATCATTTGTGCATAACCAGTAGCCAGTACTAATTTACTATATATATATATATATATATATATATATTACTTCTTAAATCAATGTGAAAATTCTGCCAATTTATAGTTATGGCAATAAATGAGGATGTACAAAATAGGGTAAGACATTGACCAAGACAAGCTTATCAATTCTTCCTATCATTTGCAAATGGTATAAAATAAATTTCAACCTTCCTTTCATCTTTTCTTCTTTTTTTCTCTCTTCCCTAACCTCAACTACATTTTAACTTGACTATATCTATTTGTATATGTCTACACATTTTTATTTCTAAGTATGCAAGTGGATATTAAATCCATGAATATATATGCCTCTATATTTATATAGAGATATACATCTATATGCCAAGGGAAGTGTAGTAAATATTTTACATAAGCATGTATAAAGTAAGTTTACATTTGTTAGGACCAATAGATATTTAAGATTACTTAACTAATATCCTTAATTGACAAATCTCAACAGACAGAAAGGCTAAACACCATTTATTAAATGTCAAGTCTAGCATTTGAGATGGACAAAGCTAAATGAAAGACAAAGCAAACATTTATGTATATCTCCTACTTAAAGAATATGGTATGTGCTGCCCTAGGCCAAGTCTGGGTCCATGGTCCTGAAGCATCTGGGGTCTATTTTGATGTTCATAGCCTGTGTTGCCGCAAGGGGCCATAGGGACCCTGCATGTTGAAACCTGAGTGCAATCCTGAGCCACCCCACCATTCACTGGCCCTGGAATAGCAGGCACTGCCCATTGCTGGATATTGCAGCAGGAGAGATGGTCCCATAGGGCATTGGAGAGTTGGCCCTATGGCATGAACCTAGGAGAGCTGGCTCCTCCCCTCGCCTAAGGGGGGGCAGTCTCACTAGCCTAGACTAACCAGCTCAACTCCTGCCCAGACTCACATCCTAGGCCTTCAGCTGACCCATTCTAACATCTGTCCCATCTATGACTTGCTGTACTGCATCAAGAGACTGACTGGTCTTTCAGAATGATAGCTACAGGAACCCTATGACTCAAGGAAATAGAAGGATATCCAAGAGGAGATTTGGTGAGGGTCCAGTGATGATGGCGTGCTAAAGGTTAGAAAGCAGACTGCAATGAACATTTGTGGGTGGGGCTGAGGTGACACACCACAGCTTCCAATGCCACTGGGACAAATAAAGAGGTACTGGAGACACATGAAAAATGGAGGGATGAATGTTGTTTTGTTTTGGTTTGGTTTAAATTAATTTGGGGGGGATTTCTTTTGGGGGGAAATGCTGCAGGGGTGAGCATGATTGGGCTATGTTGTGTAAAATTCCCAAAGAATCAATATTATCCTACAGGTTGACATCCAGTTATGCCAGCACCATTTGTTAAAGATACTTTCATTCTTCCATTGCATAGTTTTAGCTTCTTTGTCAAATATGAGGTGTTCATAGGTTTGTGGAT